>LPNX010386144.1:66069-105455 GCA_001517045.1 Pseudotsuga menziesii | reverse complement strand
ATATATATATATATATATATATTTATTTATTTATTTATTTATTTAAAGTTTATGTTTCCATTATCTGAAAATGTTAAAATCAATTTAATATGATCAAATATCACCAATTAAGTCATTTAGATATTATGTTTACAGTATGTTAAAAGATTAAATAAAAAAATCCGTTAATGTCAATATCAATGCATATCCATGTGCACCCTTCCAAATCTTTAGATTGAGTTGTGTAATTAATGTAGTGCTCTCAATTTAAAGGTGTTGAAGGTGTTGTTGGTGTGCGGCTTGCATTAACGCGTGAAAAGATGGGGATATTCATCTTTCGTTCTAAACAACACAACCTCTCTCTATCGAAGCTTCTAGAGATGGGGATATTCATCTTTCGTTCTAAACAACACAACCTCTCTCTATCGAAGCTTTTAGTGATATATTTATTCATAAAAATATTCTTAAGATGTGTATTTTTGGAGGAAAAATATTTTACATGCAGTAGAGTAATAAATGTTGCAGTGGCAGCACTGTGGGCTGTTGGATCTAAAACAGGTTGAGATGGATCTCAAACTTCCATCTCAACCTGTTTTAGATCCAACAATCCACAGCGCTGCCACCAGATCATTTATTACTCTATTGCATATTGAATATTGTTCGTCATGCTGCCATCACAACATTTATTACTCTACTGCTAACTCACCAATTGAAAGAAAAGGGAAAGGAAACTTTGTTTGCGTTTCAATTCACCGAAACTAAAGGCGTAAGATATGTTTTTAAAGATTGTTTTTATATTTGAAACAGGGCTACTTAGTAGCTAGTTTTTGCGGTATATGATAGTTAAATTATAAGCATTAGTACCAAAAAGATATATGATAGTGTGTGTGCAAGAAGTTGAGGGTCTCCTTTGGCGCATTAGATGCAATACAAAACTGAAAAAACAGACATCCATCAACTTGCATGGATATTTTGAGACACTTACACAATGAATCTTGCGATGAGTAAAAAACAGGATATGTAGGAAATTGAATGACCTTTCCAAATATATAATTTTTTTCTATTGAAAATGCTGTTAACTATCTAAAATTAGATATTTTTTAACGGGCATTTTTTCTTTTTGGGACAAATTATAAGGTATATATTTTTGTGGGTGCAGCGTCTGAGTGACTAAATGATGGAATAAACTTACGAAAACTGGTATACATATAGAGAACATATTTTTCCAATAATAAAAATAAATTTTTTAATTTTTTTTTAATTATCTAAGAGATCAAACCTCGAAAATAGTGCGTCAATTGTGGGTGCAGCGTTTGAATGTCTTAATGCAATTATTTGGAAATGGGTTTTTTATAGCATGTAGAGCTCAGTGTTCTTTAGTGCACCATACAATTTTTTTTTAAATGGTTGAGAAATGAAAGAGATATGGACGAAACACTAACAGTGTGTTTTTTGAGTTGAAGAGTGATGATAGAAGATAAATAAGAAAAAAAATAGAAAAAATAATGTATTCTTGTTAAAATTTACATATTTGGAATATGCGAAAAAAACCATTTTTGTTTTTAAAATCTCATAAAAAATGGTGTGCATCATAATCAGATGAACGGCTAAACACGAGCATATTGAAAATTTGGATATAATGTTGAATTAGCCATGGTTTATCATACTCCAAGGCATAGGCATGTTGAATTCGAAGCAAAGTATGAAGCAGACACATAGGCATAAGAATTCCATGCAAGCATGGGTCGAGGCTCGACCTTATCATTTGGAGGGAATACATTTTTGAATTTAAACAAAACGGGAGCGCGTTTTATTGAAGCAAAACGGGAGCGCGTTTTAGTGAAGCACAACGCACGCACGTTTTTAAATACTACAATGAGTTATTATTTTGTCAATTATACTTTTATTATTTTATGTCCCCCCTGAATCATTTCTTCCCCCTAACTCTTACTAACCCCCCTTCCTCTTCTCCCTACCTCTAATCCCCCCTCCTCCCCTCCTTACCTTTAAAATCCACTCCTCTCTCTTCCAAACAACCCACCACCCCATTTGTTATTTCTCTCTCTCTCTCTCTCTCTCTCTCTCTCTCTCTCTTTCACACACACACACACACACGCAGACACACACATCCACAGGTCACCCCATCCCACTAAGGACCCCCCCTCGACTCTATCTTTGTCTCTCTCTCTCTCTCACACACACACAAATCCCTATGTCTCCCCTTACCACTAAGGACCCCCCCCATTTTGCACGTTTTATTAAATCAAAACAGGAGCGCGTTTTATTGAAGCAAAACGGAAGCGCGTTTTAATGAAGCAAAATAGGAGCACATTTTATTGAAGAAAAACGAGAGAGCGTTTTTGCAAGGTAAAACATGAGCGCATTTTTGTGTACTATCCTAATTGGCATGCATGTTGGCAGCCTTGGGACTAGGCTTGGCAGGGTCGGGATTGCTTGGGATGATTTCTATTTTATGGATCAAGAGTGATTGACTTCATTCTACCATTACATCTTCAAAGTCCCTCAACTTTGTGCACTCACCCGATAGTTAAATTATAAGCATTAGTACCAAAAAGATATATGATAGTTAAATTATAAGCATTAGTACCAAAAAGATATATTGGATAAATATTGGTAATAGTTTGTAGTTAATTCATAGCTAATATAAACAATAGTTGGGAAATGAAATATAAGAACTTAATACATGGAAAGTAGTATATGAAAAGAAGGTTTTGAAAATCCATCTAAAAGGGGATCTATCAAGCTCGGAGAGGGATCAAATCTCTCAAGGTGCAAACCCTCTTTTAGAGTGGAAATGTGTAATCTAATTTTTATGGTTTAGTTTATCTAATTTATATTGTTTTATATATATGCAATTCTAAATAATTTAAATTTAAGAAATAATTGATTGTTATTAATGTTGTTAAATATTGGATTGATTTCATGTTAATATATATTTAATTTAAATCCTTAAATAAAATGCATTAGTAGACATTAATACATTTACAAAAAATATTATCTTGAATAAAAATAAAATTAAAAAACATCTTGTGAATTTTCTTACACATATTTACTTCAAATAAAAAATAACATACATAAATATAATTTATTATTTATTTATATATTTATCCTTCATATTCCAAGTAGCATCTAAATAATTTATTGAAAATAGTGTAAGCCAGTGAAATACCTTTTCATATGTATATGCCTAAAGCCCATAATTATAATATATGAAAGTGATCTACATTTTTGATTGGGTGGAGCGATGGAGCGCTAGGGTTTGCAACGATGGCTATGGTTTAGGTCTGTTCGTAGGCATGGCTAACTGCCCACGTTGCTCTGACTGTTTTCAGTAGAGCCTGCATGGGGGTTGGTGCTGTACGGTGTATGGAGGGTGTAGTGTGTTGACCGCAAAGTTTTTCTTTTCTTGGGAGTTAAGTTTTTATCCTTATTTTACATCTGAAGGTAACTTCTAATCTAATTTCTCTACCTGCTCGCCCTATGGCTGAGGAAGAACATGTGGATTACTCCTTTGAGCATCTGAAGGAGGGAATATTTTGGCATCCGACAAGTGGTTATGTGTCAGATGGTGTGGCTACCACTCAACAGGCGTGGACGGAGGGGTTCTCTATTGCAAAACCTTTCCTGGTTGACGGAGATGGGTTTTCCCCATCATATTTGTTGTTGTCTTCTCCACCACCATTTCAGTTGCTTGAAGACTCATTTTTCTCGAGTGGAGGGTTACTAGCAGGGCGATAAGAACGGTCTCCCTTGGTTTCAGGTGGGAGATTGGACTCTTTTCATGTTGTTGACAGGGTTGTTTTGGATTCGTTTGTTAAAGGGTTCTAGAGGGACAGAGTCGATTCTCGCTCACCAATCGTGGTTTCTGTTGAGTCAGAGTAACATCTAGGGTTTGTGGGAAGTGTTATCGGTGCATAGTAACAACGGGGCTGCTTAAGCCCGAAGAGGAAAGGTTATATTTCTTTAGGCACTAGCGGAGAGGAGGCTGACAGAACTATCAACAAGGTGGTTTGAAAGTGGAAGAAAAAATGGATTAAGTTGAATCCGGTCATCAACTA
This sequence comes from Pseudotsuga menziesii, assembly GCA_001517045.1. Taxonomy (NCBI): domain Eukaryota; kingdom Viridiplantae; phylum Streptophyta; class Pinopsida; order Pinales; family Pinaceae; genus Pseudotsuga; species Pseudotsuga menziesii. Next base: position 101,397 of record LPNX010386144.1, on the reverse strand, counting down.
TATTGTTGGGGAAGACATCGGCTAGGTGGTGATGGAATGGATGACCAAACTAATGCTAGTTGCTCTTTTCTTGGGTAAGACAGTTTCTGTTCGGTCCGTAGTAAAATGGTCAGAGGATTGTTGGATGGCAGAGATGGGGGGGTTCCTGAAGTGGAAGGACTCGCACGAGGATGGTTTGCTTTCAATTTTCAGAATGAGAAACATTTACTTCAGGTGTTGAATCTAAATTGGTCCTTCGAACATGCGTCAGTACTTTTGAAGCGTTGGAACCCACTGTTCGATGCTAGCAGAGAAAGGATGGACCTTGTGCCAATTTGGGTCAGACTCCTGGGGCTTTTGCTCCCTTTTTGGTATGAGGAGCATTTTGCGCACATTGGGAACCTATTAGGTACTTTATTGGAAGATGATACATCCTACAAGGTTATGAAATTGAAAAAAATGGCTCGCATTCTTGTTAATATCAACATTAGGAACAACCTTCTTGGCGTTGTGAGAATGGATTGGAGATAATATTTGTATCACCAGGTTTTGGACTATGAAAATGTCCCGGTTAGATGTAGACGCTTTCATGTGTATGGTCACCCTGCGATGGAATTCTCTTTGTTAGTTCGTACTTTGAATGGGTGACGAAAGAAGAGTGGGATATCATTGTCTGGGGGTGAGGGGGGTGTACTGACCCATCGTCTCCATCGTCTTCACCTACGAGACTAGCGACTGAGCCTGTGGAGGTTAGTGAGGCGGAGGAAGGATCTCCCGTGGGGCTTCCGGTGGCAGAGGTTGTCCAACATGTGGGAGATGATTTTCTGATTGGGGCTCCATTTCCTAGTACCTCCTCTTTTAGCCTCTCTCCGTCCATTAATTTATTTACAAATCAATTGAATGTTTCAGGTTTTGACTAAGTGGATGGGACTAAAAATTTGACCCTGTCTTCACAACCTTTTGAGCTCTTGTCACCCATCTCTACTGCTGGGAACCCCCTTTTGTATCGGTGCTGGAACTGATATCGCACGAACCCAGTTCTCCCTATTCCCCTCCTAAATCAACAGATTCGGGCTATTTTCTTTGTTCTTGTACTAAAGGACCTTCTGGGGGGCTGGGGAAAGCCACTGTTGGGACTGCTAGAGGAAGGGGTTGTATTTCCAATTTTGCTAAGGCTCAGACCCAAGCTAGAAAGGATTTACTAGAAGGAAAACAAATTTCCATTGAAAGGGCACTTAGAGCGGTGCATGCCCAAAAAAAGGGTAGGAGATGAGGATCACGTCCTTTAATTGTCGGGGTCTTGCTGGTCCCTAGAAAAGATCAGCACTTCGGAGGGTGGTTGACTTAGACCGCCTTGATATTTTGCTACTTCAAGAAACTATTGGAACGGGTGAGGAGATTAAAGCTAGGTTGGAAAGTTGGTTTGGTGGCTGGTTTTTTTAGACTCTCAATGCTAGGGTTCGTTTGGGAGGTTTGGCAATCGGTTGGAATGCCAGGAATATCAAGGTCCTGAATGTTTGGGGTATGGAATCGGTTCTGGGGATGAATTTTAAAGCCATGGAAGAGGTAGATATCTATAATGCTATTAACATTTACGACCCTTACCTAAATAGGATCTTGTTCTGGGATAAAAAATTTAACAACACTCTTCTGATGGGAGCATTGGTGATTATTGGAGGAGATTTGAATTTCTCCTTGGGGTAGGCTGAGGTATGGAGATCTCATGTGCATGCAGATTTGTTGACTGAATTCTTTACAAGGAATTTGGTTGAGAGGAAGTGGTTGGATATTGAGCCCCGTAAGCTCACACCCTCTTGGAAAAATAACAGATGTGGGGATGGGAGAGTGGCTAAGAGACTGGATCATTTTTTTATTACAGAAATGATTGTGAACATACATCACTTTATTAGGAAATGGGTGGGGAAAGGTGGGCTTTCGAACCACTATCCAATATTTTTGGAATTCAAGAATGGTCTTGTCAAACCTCCAAGTCCTTTGAAATTCAACAAGACTTGGCTCAAAGATGATAGTTTTAGGGCCCTGATCACCAATGGATGGGTTCCTTTTGACCCTAGGAGTAGGAGCTATGTAGCATTTCAGTTTGCAACGAATATTAGGTATCATAAGGAAGCTATCACAGGGGCTTCACTTGTAGACCAATATCTTATCACGTTAGTTCATATTGTGGGTTTTAAAATTATCAAAAATCAAACCAATATATTGTAGGTATTGGGGGGATGAGGGGTTTAAGGTGGGGGTGGGTAGGGTGGTTTATAAGGATTGAGGTATAAAAAGGGGTGGGGAGTAGGTTTTAAGTATTGGGAGGGGTTTTCAACAAAAATAGTTTGGGTCAATATCTCTCGAAATTAATGGTATTCTTTAATATCCCATGATCACACGTGCTATGTGAGAGGTTCACTGAGTGAAGTCTCCATGGAAGCTATAAAATCCCAGGTGGTGGACAAATGAAAAAGGGAGGATAGGGAACTGCAGCAGATTGACAATGAGTTCTTGGGGATCTATAATTTGGATGGAGGAGGGATGATGAATCAGATGGATAAGGATCTGTTGATTCGGTTGGAAGGGAGAAGGATCACCTTGTTGTTGGAAAATGAAGAAACGTGGAGATTGAAGAGCAGAGCGATTTCGCTGGAATGTGGGGATGAAAACACTAAATTCTTTCATGCATATTCCAGAGGGAGGAAGGAAGCCAATACTATGTGGAGCCTTTTAGATGAACATGGATCTGAACATGACACATTCGAAGGCATGGCCGCCACTGGGGTCGAACACTTCAAGAATATTTATAAAGCACCAGTTCAAGCATCTCTTGCTGAAGTTATTCATATTACACAGGTGTTCCCAATATTTTTTGATGAGGAGGATAACTTGGCTCTGTTGGCGGAAGTCATAGAAGGTGAACGCAAGGCAGTTCTTCAGAGATTTCAGAAGGACAAAAGTCATAGTCCGGACAGTTGGACGATTGAATTCTTCCTGGAACTATTTGAAATTCTTGGAGGTGATCTACTTAAGGTAGTGGAGGATTCCATAATCACTGGGAGGATTTCGGCTAGCTTCAATTCTACTTTCATTGCATTGATTCCAAAGGTGGACAATCATGTTTCTCTGAATGATTTCAGACCCATCTCTCTCTGCAATTGTATTTACATGGTGTTCACAAAGGTGATTGCTCGACGTTTGAAGGGGGTATTGTCCGAACATATTACTGAAGAACAATTTGGTTTTCTGTAGGGGAGACAGATTCATGAGGCCATTGGGGCTGCCCAAGAAGGACTGCATAGTATGAAAACTAAAAATCTTAAGGGTGTTATTCTGAAAAATGACCTTGCCAAATCCTATGACAAGGTTAGCTGGCTGTATATTGGTTTATTGTTAACTCATGCAGGGTTTGATATTTCTTTCAGTAGATGGGTTATGAGCTGCATCACCACTGTGTCTTTCTCGGTTCTGATCAATGGTGTTGCATATCCTTTCTTTCATGCTGAGAGAGGATTGAGACAAGGTTTCCCTCTATCTCCCCTTCTTTTCATGCTGGTGGTAGAGGGTTTGAGCAGATCCATTAGAGAAGCTAAAAGATTGGGAACCTTTAGAGGCATTCAGATTGCGCCATATTTTTAGTTGACTCATCTACTGTTTGTGGATGATGTGCTAATCTTCTGCTATGGTTCAGCTAGAGAGCTAAATACCCTCTTTGAGATTCTGAATTTGTTTACAATAGCTACTAGTATGGAAATTAACGTTGGCAAATCTACTTTGTCCACACATCTGTTAAGTGTTGTGGAGAGGCAAGAATACTTGAATTTATTTCCTTTAAGTGTTGGAAGCCTAGAGGGAGGGTTGAAATATCTTGGGTTTAATCTGAACCTAACGACTATCATAAATAGGATTGGGTCTAGTTGCTAGACAAGATGGAGAAGCGGTTGAAGCTGTGGAGTCATAAATGGTTATCTCGAGTTGGCAGGTTGGTACTGGTTAAGCATGTACTAGAGGGCATTCCAGTCTATTGGATTTCCCTGGCCTAGATCCCTAAAGGCATTTTGGAAGAGGCATGTAGAACTTGTTTTCGTATCCTTTGGAGTGGTAAGAAGGAAGCCCAGGTTACTCCTTGGGTATGGTGGGAAAGGATAGCAATCCCTAAAGGTTTGGGTGGCTGGGGCTTTAAAAACATTTTTATTTTTGCAAAGTCCCTGGTGGCCAAAGGGGGATGGAGACTCTTGAAGATCGATAGTCTATGGACTCAGGTTATGATACATAAATATATTAGGCCTGGATCGGTGGAACAATGGTTTCGAAACCCTATGAAGTCGCATGCAAGAGGCTCGATTTTCTGGAAAGTAGTTGTTAAATCTATGGATGTCATTGAGGCAAGTCTTGCATGGAAAGTTGGGAATGGAAGGCTTCTTTGTGTTGGGGAAGACCCGTGGGTGGGGTGTATTCAACAACACAAAATTTAGGCTGAAACGGTGAGGGAACTGCGACATAGAGGAATCTTTTTGCTCAACCAACTCCCGGCACCTTTGCAGGTAAATAGGTGGAATCAATCCTAGGTCCGGGTAGGAGATCTGGGGCTCCCAAAACTAGAAACGAGGGAGATGGAACTGTATATTGGGGCTTTGTATCATGATCATATCAAGCTTCATGACAGGGATGATGTCCTTGTTTGGGATGTGTATCAGAGTGGGAAATACACTCCTAAGGCGGGATATATTAAATTCATGAGTGCTAAAGGAGTGAATAGGGATGCGGTATGGTGGTGGAAGACCCTTTGGAAGATCCATTGTCCACCCAAAACCAGGCTCTTCATGTGCCGTGTTATAGAGAACAAGGTACTGTGCTCGAAAAATCTGCAAAAAAAAGAAGTTTTCAGGGACCGGGTTGGTGTATTCTATGCAAAAATGCCGATGAGTTAGTTTTTCACCTCTTTCTGTAGTGCCCATATATCAAAGACGTTCGGAAGGTATGCTTTAAGATTTTTGGCACTATTTGTAGGTGGGAGGGGTTGACCATATTGGAATCTTGGGAGAATTGGAGAAGAGTAAATTCTCTGGAATCTATGGTAGCTCTTCCATTGTTGGTTATTTGGGGAGTTTGGATTGCTCAGAATAATTAGATCTTCACTGATAAAGGTTGCACTCCAGAGATCACTGCTAATAACGCTAGTGTTATTCTTGCTACTTTCCCTTAGCATGTTAGAGTGAAAATTCAGAGGGAAATTTTAGCTGTGGAAATTGATAAATCGTCACCATGGGGTTTTTTTGACAAAGTTGCTCAAGATGATGTTTGCGGGGGTGGTGCTATTCTCTACCTTAGGGAGGGGCATTTCTTCGAATTATTGATGGGGCTTGGTGAAGGAAATAAAAATTTTGTTGAGATGCTTAGCTTGAAACTTCTTCTCATCTTTGCAGCAAAGAAAGGGTGCAGAACTCTCCATGTATTTGGTGACTCAATGAATGTGATTAATTGAATCAAGGGGACTCAAGTGTGCAGGAATCTGAGACTTCACAACATTCTATCTTCTATTACAGATGTTTTAGAATCTTATGATACATTTTCTTGTAGGCATGTCTACAGGGAGATTAACAGGGAGGCGGACAAGGCCTCAAAGGATGGTCTACTATTGACGCTGGGTCAATGGAAGATCAAGGAATAGGTTGATGGCGCAGCTCATGAGTATTATCACAGACCCTTCATAGAAGGGGTTGCACAACCTTGATACTTTGATGATTCGATACTATTTATTTTGGTCTCTTTTTACTACATCAGTGATGGTTTTTGCTAAGTTGGCTCTGCTTTTTCACTTGGTAGTTGGCACTACTGGACTTATATTTCTGGATTATTAGTATATATGATTTTTGCTGAAAATTGTGGGTTTTTTACCTCAAATATGTCGTTGAATTTGGTTGTAATTCTACAGATATATTGTGGACATATGTCTTAGCAGGGATTGAACACTCGTCCTTTTTTTGGTATATTTGGACCTATATGGTTTTACTCTGAATACACGAGAGGTGTATCTATGAAATGTAATTTTGTTCTTGAAAGATGAAATTAAATTATGTTTTTTTTCCAAAGAAAAAAAGAAAGTGTCATGCATCTTTAAGATGATAAATTTATGAAATGTTTTTTATTTGTTTGACGTTGTACTTTGAACTTTCTAATCAAATAAATGATATTTGAAATGTTTATATAATTTAATTTTATTATGTATAAAAACTAAAAAAAAACCTTTTCGTTATGATAGTTATAAATATGGTTGAAATAATTTATTACCAATTAATTATAAAAAATACAATCTACCAATTATACCAAATGTAAATAAATACAAAATTATGAATATTTATTAAATAGATATTCATATTAAATAATTAAATTTAACTCTTATAATTTATTAATATTTTAACACATTTAACAAAATGTTTTATTTTACATAAAATTTGTTTTAAATTTAGTGGAATATTTTTGAGTGGTATAAATATTAGTCCACTCATTGAATAAGTTCAAAACATATAAATATTTCATGATGAGTTTTTAATGCATATTAAAGTTTGAGCGTTTTTAACATAAAAACATTATCTCCACCGTATAACATTAAAACATATTACTTTAAGGATGTATTTTGAACATATCAAGCAAGGCATAAGTCAAAATATGCTTGTAAAAAAGATAAAAAAAATTGCTAAAAAGATCAGGTGGCTATACTAATTAATGTTGCATTTAATGTGGAAAAATAAGTATTTTATGAGATATTAAAAAATAATATTTCATATTTTTCAAAATATTCATATTTTGTGTACTTAGAGAAAGAAATATTTTATGAGATAGTTGGAGAGTTATAATGTTGTTGAGCACTTAGGGTTGTGCACGTACATAACCAAGAAGAGACCATGAACCTTTTGAGATGAGTTGTCATCCACTTCTTGAAAGGAGTTGTCATACATGGAGGGAGCTCAATTGAAGCAGTGAAGATTAAGATAAAGAAGTTGGAGTCATATGATGGTACCCTCTCTCGAAAGATGCTAAGCAACTCTTGTTGGGATATAAAACAATACTTTGAGAAGTCAAAGGTGAATGTAGTGGTCATGTTCTTGAATGGAATGATAAAATTTTGGTGGAGAAATCAAGTAGAGAATTTTATGGTAGAAAAACATGTTGTCGGGATAGACAACTAGGTAGACATGCATGAAGGAAACTTTGTAGGCAGTTTGGTATAGGGGATGATGCACAATTATGGACTTTTTTAAAGGCACTTTAGATGCCACATAACACTGAAAAAACATGAAACCTTGGACTTTAGGTAACAATTAGAGGTACTTCAGTAACCAATTTGAAGATGACTTAAAAAGACAAAACTTAGGTAATTGAATAAGCTTTCATAATATATAACTTTTATCTATATAAAATTTGTGTAAATGTCTATAAAATCAGTTTCCCTTAAATTGTGTTTTCAAATTTTCATCACATCATAACATATATGTTTGTGTGGGTGCACCACTATATGAGGTAAATGATGTCATTTTTGGATAAATATATGGTACTAGTGCTACACTATTTTTTCAAAAACAATTATGATTTATTTTATTACTATTATTAATTATTGAAGTCTGAAAACTTTGAAACTAAAAAGTTATGTGCAGGTGCAACACTTTAGGGTCTAAACTTAATGGAATTCTTTATTTCTATATATAATATTGTAGAGCTCACTTTCCTCTGGTGTATCATATAGTTTTCTTGCCAAATAGTGAAGGAAATCAAAAGTTATATAAAAAAAATAGATATATCTATTTTCAAAAACTAAACATGTATCATTTAAAATAAAAATAAATAAATAAATAAAACATACATATATGCCTGCAAAACCGCAAAAGCCATGATGATAATGGAATATCTCAAAGTAAAGAGTCTTGAAGTTTTTTTTGTATTGCGGTTCTTCAAGACCCCAAGAATTACGAGAATCGTTATTGATATGAATGTTCATGTTCCATATCTAGGAAAACCTATTAATGTTATCAATTACAGTAGAGGGATCCGAATTTGTATCATTTTACTGAAAACAAAACCAGGTTCATTATTCATGCTCAAGTTCTTCTCATAATATTGTGTAAATTGTGTGCATCATAACCATTTAAAAACCAAATCGAATAGTAAAAAATCTCATCCCGTTAAACTAAGAACTGTAATTAGTAAATAACAGCGAAATCAAGATGTGAAATTGTGAATTTACAGGAGTTCTCAGAACATTTAACATATTATATTATTGATTTATGAGATCTAATGCTCCAACTCAAGTGTGCCTCCTCGCATTCAGATAATTAATTTTTCATATCACTTTGCTTGAAGTTTCATAGTATTGCATTTTTCTTTCTCGATCGCACTGGTGAAACGAATATGAAAGATTATGAAGAGAGGGTGGGTTTCGAACAACAGACCTCCTCCTTTCCTATAGTAACTCAAATGTAAGCCTTATGAGTGAGCAGCACGATTGCAAACCTTAATCATTTCTTTTGTGATTTGGTATGATTATTCTTTTTATTAGTCCCTGCCTTCAGGCTGGCAGGGACTATATGATTCTGGTTGCAGCCGTTTTTTTTTTTTCAGAGGAAAAAATACCAGTCTTTGTTATTCATAGGAATCAAAAGACATATTAAACATTTACCCTCTTTCTTGATAGAAAGGAACAATGAGTAGCTAATCAGCATATATACAAAAACAATGATCAAGCCTGCACTAACAGCCAGCCAACAGAAAAAAATAAAAGTCTGATCATAGCAGACTTTTCTCATCATTCCTGAAATATCAGGTCAGATAATGCTGTGAATCGGAGGTGATCTCAAGCAGATAATCCAGAGCAAGAATAGTTGGCTGAAGAAGTCTCAACATGAAAGATAAAGCATAACAATCAAATACTGAAATATTGAATGCTGAACAAACAGAAGGATTTCAGCAACTAAAAAAGCATAAATTGGCCATGTTTTATGACCATGCCATCCAGTGTTTCATAGAAAGTTCCATATCCCATATCCAGTTTCAGCGCCTATTTGGAGAGGCCATCAGCCAACATGTTATGCTCTCAGTATATATGCTTGAAAATCACCGGAGGGATTAGATGAAGCATATTATTTATTTCATCACACCAATGCATCAGAGATGGAATATCAAGGGTGGAGAGTCCGTTCAGCCAAGAAATAATTACCATCGAGTCACCAAAGATCAAGTGAGTTGGCAGGCCCATTATCATACTCACTCTTAATACAGTCCAGAGCGCCAGTAATTCTGCTCTAGTATTAGTACTACATCCACAGCCCAAAGAGAAACTGAAAAAATGATTATCATTTAGATAGATCACATACCCTGCACCTCCAATTTTCTTAGCAGCAACCCCATCGAAAAATGCACAAGGAAAGACCTTCTGTGGCTTTAGCCCAATATTCCTAATTTTTTGAGATTTAATAGGAACTAGAAATAGCTTTAGAAAAATCTCAATCGTGGAGAAAAGAGGCTGTAATGAAGGATTTCTATTCTCAAAGATACATATGTTCCGAAGATTCCAAATACACCAGTATGCAAATAAAGGCAAGTATCTACAAACAGCATGACGCGCAGTGGTCGTAAACCAATGCACCAGAAGGGATGGGACAGAGTCAAAACTGGGCAGAAAAAATCCATATCGGGCTGCATAGTGAGAGAACAAACTCACAGTGAAGGGGCAATATAGGAAAAGATGCTGGATATCCTCTACATTTCTCTTGCATAATACACAATGGCTTGGACCATAAAAACCACACGACTGAAGTTGCTCCCAGGTAAGAATCTGACCATTAATCAGAAGCTAGTTGAAACAGGAAATTTTAGTTGGGATATTCAGAGACCAAAGAGAATCACTAATAGAATTCCACACTTCTAAACTGTTGTTCGAGATGATACTTTCATAGCCTTTGGCTGCAGTAAGAGGACCAATATAATTATTGTAAGACCAAAGGAGAGAGTCACGTAGATCCTTCAATCGGATTCTGCTATATTCCAACCCTCTAATATAGTGATCCCAACAATATTTCCAATCGCCACACAGGTCAAGATCTTCAGCTGTAAACCAGTACCCTGAAGCAAAAATAGTATCATTTGTAGCTTGAGCAAGGGCCTGAATCCCATAATATTCCAGATAGGCTCTCAAATCATCTCGGAGAATATATGTGCTTCCCAATCCAACTACAAGATCCACGCCCAAGTGAATATCTGAGCCATTTCCTACTTGCCAGAGAACCCCTTTACCCAGCCAAGGCAAGGTTAAGAGGAAGCCTTTCCAAATAACCGAGACATTTCGAAACCTGAAACATTTTTCTCTTAGCCATAAATGCACAGGTCGATTCTTCATATATTTCACAGACAAGATAAGATTCCAGATGCCAGTGCTATTTAAAGCATTCCATAAACTCTTCAATCTTAGAGATAAACTGAAACTAGGGAGGTGTTTAATCCCCCAACCACCTAATGACATAGGTCGAGCGAGTAGATGCCAATAACCGAGATGAATTTTTTTCCCTTTTGAAGAGGATCCCCAAAGAAAGGAAAAGATCAATTTTCTGAGTTTATCTAAAATTGAAGAAGGGATAGGAATAAGGGCCATCCAATAGAAAGGGATGCTTGAGAGCACAGATCGAATAAGAACTAAATGTCCTCCCATAGACAAGAGCATGTTAGTCCAATGAGAGATACGCTTCTCAAATTTAGCTATAAGCCAGTGCCAATCCTTGACCAGATAACCTGAAGGCTTGAGGAAGTACCCAAGATAATTGAAACCCTGATTTAGATGAGCAAATCTGTACGGAAGAAGACCAGTGATTCTACCAAGGAGGGCAGCATCTAAGTCATTATGGAGGAAGCATGATTTTTCCAAGTTTATGCACATGCCAGAGGCCTCACAAAATGTATCAAGTATAACTTTGAATGCTATCCATTCCTCAAAGGAACCCATACCAAATAAAATCATATCGTCTACAAATAGCAAATGAGTGAGGAAGAGATGTGAAGAAATTTTGATCCCTTTGATTTTTCCATTGTGCTTGGCATCTTCAATAAGAAGGCTAAGACCCTCTATAACCAGGATGAACAACAGCGGGGACAAAGGACAGCCCTGCCTGATCCCACGAGAGGCCAAAAAGAATGAAGAGGGAGAACCATTGACAAGGACAACAAAATTTGTTGAAGAAATGCATCCCAAAATCCAATTCACTCCTACAAGAGGAACTCCAATCTGAATAAGAATAAGACGGATGTAAGTCCAATTTACCTTGTCGAAAGCCTTTGTCAAGTCTAACTTGAGGATGAGTGCACATCTCTTTTTTTTTTTTGACAGAGTGAAGAACTTCCTGCGTGATGGCAACCGGCTCAGTGATTTGACGGTTCTTCAGGAAGCCGAATTGTTGGGGAGAAATAGAGGAGTCAAGGAAAGGTTTGAGTCTCAGGGCTGCTACTTTAGAAATCAACTTATAACAGAGGTTGCAAAGAGAGATAGGGCGAAAGTCAGCAAAGGAGACAGGCTGTTCAATTTTTGGGATTAGAGCTATGAAGGTGGAATTAAGGGAAGGGGCCACACTACTCGAGATTCTAGAAGATTCCACCAAATCAACAAGGAGATGGCCCAGGAAGTCTATAAAGGTCAGATAGAATTCAACAGGCCAGCCATTAGGGCCTGGAGCCTTATCTTGTTTGAAAGTTTTGAGTGCTTCAACAACTTTTGATAGAGTGATAGAATTAGTAAAGACATTTTTTCTATCCTCCCTGATATAAGAAGGAAATAGACGAATCACCTTTAGCTGAGCAGAAAGATTGGTCTTATGATCATCAGCAAAAATATTTTTAAAATATCGAATCCCAAGAGATTTGATGCTTTGATCATCTGAGATCCAGTTTCCCTCCTCATCTTTCAGACTCCAGATGGCATTTTGATTTTTCCGGGCCGATGCCACCGCATGGAAATATTTGGTATTGGCATCCCCAATCGAGGCCCAAGTAACATGGCCTTGAAGTCTAGCTGAATATAGCTCATGATCTAGAAGCTTTTGCAGATCATCTTTTAGCGCTATCAGTCTGTGATGCTAGTCATCATTAAATATAGCAGAGTGCGAAGAAACTAGAAGAGAGCTAATTTCTTTCTCCAGAAAAAATGATTTATCCTTCATTTTTTGTGACTTAGCTTTAATCCAAGGTTTAACTTTTTCTTTTAGCAGGTGAAGTTTGCATGAAAATCCTTTCATAACATCCATCGAGTCATCCGAAAAGATTAGTGGCCATTCAGTTCGGATCAACTGGTTAAAATCCTCATTTCCAAGCCAAGATTGATTGAATTTGAAGGGATCTGGGAAGCGATCCCTTCAAACAAAATTGGGAAGTGATATGAAATCCCACTTCTATGAGCCCAAACCCGATGTCTAGGAAGAGCGCTAATGAGCTGATCCAAAAGAAGAAAATGATCAATTCTTTTGGAGATCTCATCTTCCCCCATCCTTCCATTCCTCCAAGTTGGTCCTGCAGATGGGGGAGCCACATCCACTAATTGATGATTAGAGAAGAGCCTGGAGAAAAAGGGACCCAAGGGATCAAGTTGTGCTCTAGTGCCCCAAATCTCTGAGGCATTTAGAGTTAAATTCAAGTCACCAGCTAGGATAAGATTGGGCAACGAGAGAAGACCTCCAGAGGCCACAGTATTCTAGAACATGTCATGGTTAAGGTAAGGGCCATAACAATTTAGGATTGACAGAGAGAAGGAAGAGGCACGAAACGAATCTTTGAGCAAGATATCAGCAATAGTATGGTATGCTTTACATCTGATTATTTTCGGATTCCAACTTGAAAGAATTCCCCCGGAGAGTCCATTTGAATTGAGTGCACAGAATTCCCAACCCCGACAAAGCTTGGAAAAGGCAAAGAGGGCTGGGTAAGAGCTAGTCATGGTCTCTTGAAGGAGCACTAAATCAGGAGAAAGAGACCTTAACAGATTACGAAGGCTTTTTTCTTTGGTTGAGCCTCCCAACCCACGTACATTCAAGGAGAGAATACGCATCATGAGTCAGTCTGTAAAGGGGTCGGTGCTCTAAGGACCCTTTGAGAAGAGGAGGCAGATTTACGAGCCGCATTCTTTAGTCTAGTTGATAAAGGAGTGTAAGGGGCAGATGAGAAGGTCGCATCAGCTAAAGGAGATTTCTTTTTTTTTCTCCTTATGGTGACATTTTCAAAGCGAATTGAGTCAAGGGGGAGAACAGATGGAGACAAAGGCGTCTTATCAGAGAAAATATCTAATAATTTTTATAGAGCCGGATCTGCAAAGCATTAGAGGAATTTTGGGGTCTAAAATGGGCCTCCTAAGGAAAATAATAAAATAATAGTTAAAATAATAAAATAATATTAATTAATTTTGGAGGAAGAAAGAAAAAAACTACTTTTTTGTGTTCGTATTTTCGACATATCTCCCTGTGTTTTTACTCAAATTTCGATCGAGAGAGCTCGTTGGATGCGGAATTTGATTATGCATCCAACGAGTACCCACACTGCATACTTTTGACGGACCCCGCTACCCCAAAAACAAGAAATACCTGAAAAAATGTGATGATGATGTCATCATTACGTTTTTTCAGGCATTTCTTGTTTTTGGGGTAGCGGGGTCCATCAAAAGTATGCAGTGTGGGTACTCGTTAGATGCGGAATTTGATTCCGCATCCAACGAGCTCTCCCGGTCGAAATTTGAGTAAAAACACAATGAGATATGTCGAAAATACGAACAAAAAAAGTAGTTTTTTTTAATGACAAATATGCCAATTCAACCATTATGGTTGACTTATTTTATTGAAATTCTATTGGTTCTTGAATTCCAACTCACAAAAACTTATTTTGGCACGGTTTCTTATAAGGCCCATTTTAGACCCCAAATTTCCTCTAATGGAAGGGGAGGAGACCGGGCTGAGGGTTTGACAATCCAAAGTCAAATGACCATTATTAACTAGGGGAGGAAAGTCAGAATCGTTGAAGAGAGGTTGTGGGGAAACAATGTCCTTATTTTTTGTAAATGAAAATGAAGCAGCAGGAGGGGTAGACATAGTACAAGACTCATTAGATCGTTGTGTTTCAAAATCCCTTGGGGGAGGGCATGGTAGAGTCTCAATCAAAAGAGAAGTAGCATGGAGATTGGTGGAGGAAGGGTGTAAAGTCACCAGAGGAGGAAGTCGTGAGCTAAAGACAGCAGAGCTTGAATGAGGAGTGCCGATCAAATCCTTATGAGGGGAAGAAGGAATCAAGGCCTGAGAAGCATCTGAAGGAAAAGGAGGGCTGCTATCCACAAAGCTACAAGGAGTGGCTGAAGGTTCCAAGGACTGAGAAGTGGTTTTAGGGGATCCTCTAGAGAAACCGAAATTATCCAGAGCCTTACGTTCCCTACCAACGGAATCAAACATATCTAATTCTAAATCTGATGCATCTTTGAAAAGGGAGCATGCATTTTTTAGAATTCCAATTGGAGAAACCGGGGGGACCGAGGGCAAACTTACCTGGGTAGTCCAATGATCTGGAGTAGTGGTTCGCTGTGCTGCATTGGGGAATCGAAGGCTCGATGTGACAGAGTTATCTCGAAAATTCGTACATGCCCATCTCAGATGTCTAGTTTCCCTGCAGTAACTGCATTTGAAGGGGATGCCCTGATAGTCGAGTCTTTGTGAGATTAGGCGCTCTTTGCATAGAATTTCTATGTGAGTTGGCAATTCTTTTGATATGTCTAACTCTACTAAGACTCTAGCCAGTCTTTTGTCATATGAATTCATAAAGTCTTCTTCTACTGTAACAAAGCGGCCTATGGTGTTTCCTATGCCTTCCAGGAGCAAACGATTCCACAACGGGAATGGGAGACCAGGAAACAGAGTCCACAAGTGACGTTTTTTTACCCTTTCTCTGGCTGGGTTAAACTGAACATTCCAACGGTCTAATACAAGAGATCCTTTTCCCACTCTCCACAGTCGATTAAGTACAGAGGTCGCATGAGCATCCTCTAAAAACACAAACACTATCCAGCCCCGGACCAGTAGACTGATAGCAGGAACGTATGTTAGGAAGGGCTTCCAATGTTCAGTTGGCCATGCGAACCATTCCTTCTTATCCATGGAAGCGTATTCCAGCCTTCCGATGAGCGCGCGAGAGCACAATGCCTCCACTATGTCCAGGTAAATGTCCCGTCCCACAACATATCGAAGTTTACCTTCGAGCACCTTGTGTGCTTTGGCCTTTGTTCTTTGCTGAAAACGAGCAGCCCCTCCAACTGTCACTTCTTCGGGAGACCCATCATGGGTTCCCGACATAATGACTATGTGGAGACCCCAGTCAACAAGAGACCAACCAAACCAATGTAGGAAAACAGAGAAACTTCATGCAATCATCAGAACCCCAGTTGTAAACCCTAGTTGATAGAAAGCAAAGACCGAGATCATATCAGCAGACCCTTAGACCAACCCAAGTATAGACTAACCCTAGAAGTCCAGAAGAAAACCCCACAAAGATTACCAGTCAACAGGGAACTGACAAAAATGTGTCACAAGACATAACTAGAAGCCCCAGACCTAAACCATAGTTAGGGATAAACAAAGAGAAGTCCGAATCAAAACCCCACCCAGAAAAAGACAGATGAAACAAGGACAACCAAGCCCCGAAAATCATGGAGGCATAGAATATTCTAGCGTCCGGACAATTAAAAACCAAACGACGTCTTGTAGGGTGGGTGACAAATTACCACACAACCACGTAGCAGAAAGAAAAACTGAGAAACGGGCTACGCCAATTATCGACTAAATATTTACAATTCCCACTTGATTAAGCTGGTTGGTACTAGTCCTCAGCTCTGAGGAGGGACTCCAGCCGTCAGCAATGGCTGAATGGATGAAACAATAGCCATAAAACAGAACAATAGCCAGACAAATCAAGAAAAAATAGCTATAAAGAAAAAGGAATGAAGACCCAAATATGTCGAGCTTGACTTAGAATACAACGGCTCCATATGTAACAGTAGAAAAACACCAAGGAGGAGACCGTCGAGCGCCATCAACCTGCAAAAAATTTTCCCTCCTGCAAACCCTCGACGAGGTTACCCAGCCGCCACCGCCACTATGACACTAAAAGGTCACACAAAAAAATTCAGTTGCAGCCATTTTTATTTGTCTACACAAAACCCAATGTAAATTCAACCAACTTATCCTAAGTTGAATCTGGTGGTCGCCGCCCAATATAAATTCAAGCACAAAAACCAATATAAATCCTGGAAGCACTTATCCTAAGTTTTCTTTGCCAAATGCTTACATAGTTTTCTTTCGACCAATAAAAGAATTTGAGGCCTTATTTGGCCTCATTTCGAGGCCAATTTCATATTAAGAGGTTCAAACTTAAGGCTAAAACAACATTGAGAAATCATAGCTAATATTCATAGATTAATGCTATCTCCAATATGACATTACTTAGCTAACATAAAATGTTAGTAACACTAGCTTCTATGTTAATGCCTTATCCATGCTTTGTTGTAGCTGGCCACATGTGGATTCTTGCATGTTGTCCATCTGTTCATGCATCTCTATTCCTACATGTGTTCACCACCTCTGCTAGAGCTGTCTATTGGAGCGTACCTGTGTTCACCACCACCTCTGCTAGAGCTGTTTATTGCAGCAAGGTATGGATTTGCTCATTTATCTCTCTTCTTTACTGCACTACTTATGCTTTTCCTTACTGCCTGTAGGCGTCGATATGTTGTGCTGTTGCGAAGAAGGGTTTTGAATTCTTGAGTTCCAACATCTCTTCCATTGACAGGGAAACTTTTATTTCGTTGGAATCCTTCCTGCAGTAAGATTCACGTTATATTTGTTAGTTAAGAAAACTAATAGCAAATCCGTATAAATCCAATATCATTTTGAAATCACTTTTCTCTGTTGAATCAATTACATTTTTTACATTTTTTTCATGGTGGTGCTATCGAATTTCGACTAAAAGGACTGTAGGGTTTAACTTGTAGCTTACCTTAACCGCAAATATGCATTGTCGTCTTCCTCGCCAAGATAGTCTCGCTGGGCTGCGACGGGGTCTTCTTAGAGTTTCTTCAATATCACACTGTCACGGCCAACGTTGAAAGATTTTTGCTCTGAAAGGCGGAAACCATCCCGGTGCCTCTCAGATTTGGGGGGAGGGTTTTGTCTCCTAATCTTTTTGCAAGCAGTCGACCTGCCATTGTTGTGCTTCGAACAAGATCTATGGATATCTGTGGTTTAAATTGCACCGGATGAACTGCCATTCAGAGGTGTCTAGGAGACATGAATAGCGATGCTTTGAGAACTTTCGCGAAGTTATAGTGAAAAGCCTTGACACCCTTACTTCTCTTCTCAGATGAGCTCCTAGAGATTAAGGTGGATGAATTTGTGTTTACTGTATTGGGGCACACAGGAATAAGCTACAGCAGAGCCAAGTGGTTCATATAGACACGATTGGTTCGTTCAGTGTCTCCATCTTCAATTGGCCTCTTTTTAGTAAAAAATACATCATCCCCTTCATCGTCATTCCTGGATCTCATTTTCTCATACTCTAGAGATAGAATACCAGAATCTTTATTGTTGAAGTAATAATTTAATTTAGAGTGTTGTTTTACTTGTTTTGACTTTCCACTTGTAACATGTTGTAAGAAGTCCTTATCTGCACCATCTGCACTAGCATCTTCATTCTCACTTCTTTCGCTATCTTCAGGATCTTGTTCATGCTCAACACTTACAGTCTCCATCTTTTTCAGTTTGCTTCCACTCCTTTTTAAGAAACGTATCCGGGGAGCTGTAGGGAGACCTAAAGAGACAAAGAAGTCTTCTATTGGTAACTTTGATACGTCAAATATTTACTTATCCTCACGTAAATGTATTGACCTCAAATATGTCACAAATGCCCATTGTGCCATATATTTCAGATCTAGATCTTTTGACATAAGTGTTGCTAGTGGAGCTGAGACAGACTGTAGCTTACTTGCATTTGCCTATGTGGTCACCCAAGAAATATTGAAAGACACATTCTTTTCAATATGATGGATTATAATTGAAGCTTAAAAAAAAGACTAAAACCCAAAATATAACAAATGGCCATCAATGCTATCAAAGAGGCTTTTCCCCTATTACAATAAATATCACACCTTAATCACTTTAACAGGAATCTTAGCCTCCTGTAGCTGCATCAGCATTTTGATTTCAGAAGGAATAATAAACACAACAGAACAGCCCCCAGCGTTAAAGCGATCTATGCCACCAACACGATGAATGTAAGATGGCACATCTTAAGGGCAATCCACCTTTAGGTTCCAAAACAAAATAATAAGATTAATGCAAGCACATATAGTGTACAACAAAAGGACTAGACTATTAAGCAATTCTTCCATTTCAGCATAGTTCAATGACTGAATATAACTGCCTTTAAATTACAATTCACCTAAACCACCCAATCAATAGCTGGAAAATCTAAGTCCCTTGAAGCTACATCAGTTGCAAAGAGAAGGGAATGTTTTTCCTTTGTATAATTAAAAAGTACCAGCATTCTTTGAGTTTGTTTCATGCGACCATGAAGACATCTCACAGGTATACCAAGGCGTAACTTCTTAAATGATTCATAAAGAGTGCCAAGATAACTTAAATTTTTAGATGAGTTTCAATATTAAAGCAATCGCATCATTGTACCATTTATAGATGGAAACGTCACACCCTCGGACTCTATTTCAAATAAGAAAACTCGGAAGGAAACAAAATGACAGAAATGTACAGCTATTGAGTAAAAAAAAATTGTTCACTTTGACCTGCTTACAACTTGAAAGCAATACAAGTATCTTTGCATTGAGATGAGTTTTTATAAAACTCCATAACATATCAAGTTTTTGTTCAAGAGGGACAATGATTACACAAATAGGAGCCCTTCAGAGAGACCTGGTTTCAATAGCCTTGATTACAAAAATGGGATTATATATCATAACCTATATGCTCTAATTGACTGGTTGGGCAACATTCCGGTCGTGGTTTCATTGCTGTGGCTGGCCATTCCATGTTAGTTTTTTTAGTAACCATCTTTTTCTCTCAAAAACTAAACTATCACATCCCCCGAGCAAAGAGGTAAATAGACCGCCTGTGTCTTGCTAAATAAGCCAACTAATGATGTTCTGTATGCCTTGGCCCTGGTATGCCTCTATGCCTGACGACTCTATGCCTGGTATTGTGGTGTTGTTTTTCCACCTACGCGCACTTTCATGCTCATCACGTTATTCAATTTGATGCATGGATGACACGTTTTCTTCGTTTAAGAGTGGCCATAAGATCTTTGTTTCAATTCGAATGGTCAAATCACTACTTTTGCAATGTGCCAATAGATCTAATTTGACATGAAATGTTGGGAATCACTTTTTTGTCACACTATCATTATGCAAAAAAGGTGCATCTCAAGAAGTATAAAAGCTCTGTCACAATAAAATTTCATGTTATGGATTTCACAGGCATGCTTAAAAGACCTGGGTGAATAAATAAATAAATTCTAACCCTTCCAGTCTTCTCAAAATTTTATTTTCTTTCTAATGGCTTAGAGACAGGTTAGAAGATTATGTGTTTTATCCTTTTTTATTTCTGTTAGAACTAGTCTGTGAGCAATGCCAAAGATTATTAATATGGTAAAGGACTTCAACAAGATCAATTCAGAATATGTGAAAGGCTTATTCGAAAAATATTGGGTCATCTGCATTCTTTGTTGTTTGAACTGTTGTATGTTCAAATGCAAAGGTTTGAGGAAATCTCTAAATTCAGATGCCATAATTGGATTAAACTATATTGAAATGTCATGATACGAACACCAGTTGATTTGCATTTTCCCTTGACATATGTAGCCATTTTATATATATGTATAATTACCACGTCAATGAAATTTTAAGCTTTTTTTAAAGTATAATTCTATGCAGAACTTTTCTTGTATCTTGTCCATACTTCATTTTCCCTTAACATATGTAGCCATTTTATATGTATGTATAATTACCACGTCAATGGAATTTTAAGCTTTTTTTAAAGTATAACTCTATGCAGAACTTTTCTTGTATCTTGTCCATACTTCATATCTATTATAGGAAGTGGAACCTGGTTTCAACAACCTAGTTTCAAGGTACACATGCAATGACTCTACCTACTTAGACACATGAATAGCTTATGATTTCCTTATAGTCTTTCAAAAAAGTGAGAGACATGCTTATATTGAAAATGCACCATCACAATCATTAGTTTTGGCCATAGAATTGGTGATCATAACCTTGTATTGGCTTTGCCTTTGTACGGTTTGTTTATTTCCAAGAAAAAAAACCTTATATTTGATATTTCTAAAAATAAATCAAAATATACATTGACTTTTCAGCCAGCTTGGTTCTTCCTTTCTATCAAAACTGGAAGTACCTTGACAATCCAAACATTTTTAAAGACAAGCTCATCAAAAAAGGCAAGAAACAACAAAAACTTTGTATGCTCCAGCCGATTTGTGTAACCTCAATAAATACGAACTTATCAACTTTTGCGACTATCAACAACAAGTATTATCAGCAATGAGACTTAGGGCTTATGTACTAGGATCATTAGCTTTTTGCTTAGGCAGGGACTTGCTGCTTAGCATCCCATCTTGTTTAATAAAGCGTTTGATTTTGGTATGATTATTCTTTTTATTTAATAAAACCTTTGGTTCTGGAGGACTTCCATCCTTGTTTTTCGTCGTCAGCCCGACGTTCCCCTATTAGTCCAGAACCTAGGTAGGGCCAGGTTTCTAACAACCAACCTCCTATTATCCCATAACTAAAATCCATGTGCACGCTTCAGCTTCATCTTTCGTTCTTGACAGCACAACCTCTCTATTCGAAGCTTCTAGTGATATATATACTCTGAAAAATATTCTCAAGTTGTATATTCCACGCCTAATGTGGGGTGTGAGGGGTGTGATGCACTCTGCAGTGAACTCATAGGGGTGGTGATGAGTACCTTTCATTTAACTCACCAACCGAAAGAAAAGGGAAAGGAAACTTTGTTTCCGTGTCATTTCACCGAACATACATGCGTACGATATGTTTTTAAAAGATTATTTTTATTTTTTAAATAAGAGTTTACGAAAAAACATTTTTTAAAAATAATATTTATTATTTTTCAAAACTAATTATATTTGTATAGTTAGAGAAAGAACTATTTTATGATGTAGTGGGAGAGTTGTAACGTGGTTTAGCACCTAAGGTTGTGCACGTACATAATCAAGAAGAGACCATCAACCTCTTGAAATGAGGGAGCATACATGGAGGGAGTTCAATTACGGTAGTGAAGATTAAGGTAAAGGAGTTGGAGTTATATGATGGTACCCATTCTATGAAAATGCTAAGTATCTTTTGTTGGGACATAAAACAATATCTTGAGTAGATGAACGAGAGTTTGATTGAAGTCAAGGTGAACACAGTGGCCATGCTCTTGAAGGGAACAATAAAGCTTTGGTGGAGAAATCAAGTAGAGAATCTTACAATAGAAAAAGATGTTGTTCAGATAGACAACTGGGTAGACATGAAAGCAACCGTGTAGGCAGTTTGGTATAGGTAACCAAACATGGATTGCAAGGAATAACTTGATGGAGTTGAGGCATACTGGAAATATCCAAGTATACATCAATGAATTCTTCGACCTCGTGTTGGAGATCAAAGAGATGATAGATGGGGATTCATTATACCACTTCATCAAGGGCCTACAACCTTGGGCATAAAATGAGCTGTGACATCAAAATGTGAAAACCTTTGCTGCAATGATCACTGGAGCTTACATGTTGCTTAACTTCAAGACCAAACTTGTACTAAGTCAAGGAGTGGAGGATGGTGCTGCAACGAAGAAAAATTTCTTTAAGTGTAAAGATAAGGGCAAGGGAAAGGCATCGATAAATATGGGTGAGGAGAAACCCAAGCAAGCATATGTGCCCAAGGATAAAAACAAGAGGAACACAATTGTATGTTGATTTATGTGAAACGCTATCATGCAAGGGATTCCCATTCAAACAATAGAAGTTGAATGTTGTGAAACATCAATCGACTCAACCATCAGTTGGATTCTTGCAAGTGTTGAATGACATAGCAAGGAAAGAATAATAAGAGATGGTGAACTTGTGCCATGTTTTAGTGGAAGAGAATGGGCAGAGCATCATCGCACTAATGGAAAATGGTGCCACCCATAACTTCATGAAACAAAGGTTGTTGATAGGCTTAGACTGCAAGATGAACCAGCACAAACCTCCTTCAAGGAGATAAACTTAGATATGGAGTAGGTCATTGACATGCCAGTAGGGATTTGGGATGAAGATAGGCAATTGATGGGGACTAGAAAACATCACTATAGTACCTATGGATGAATTTGATCTTTCCCTTGGGAAAGAATTCTTGTAGATGCCAGATGTAGCAATCGTTTCACACATTTGGGTAGACTATTTTTCCTTTTGGGTGAACAAGAAGGAGGTAGGTTAGTGAATTCTTCCACATGACTACCTTACTATTGCTTGCAACAACCAATGAAGGAACCAACATGTTTCTGTGTGCAAGAAGAAATGAAGGTTCTAGAGGAAAAGAAAACACAACAGTGGTCAACATGGCAAACAAAGATGCAAGTTAGTTGGTAGGAAATGCAAAGAACAACACTCAAAGAAATGAAGGTAGAAGGCAGACTTGTGGATTGTGCAAGGCAACCAAGCAACGTGTAAGAAGCCTTGGTACGTGGTAGCCAAGGGGGGGCACAAATAGGTTTTGGGAACACTTGAACGAGAATCGATAAGGTGATTTGAAGATAGATTGACTATTGGTAGAGGTGATGGTAAGATTGGGTTGAACATTATTTTTCCATTAAACCTAATTGCAAGGTTTGGGCCAAACAAATATGATGATCCTTAAAAAGGATTATAATTCAGGACACTTGAGAGTGGTGGCATCATGAACCACTTACCTCCCACTCTTTATTAAAAAAAAATGAAATAACCCATGTGAAAGGAGTGGTAGCGAGGCCAAGGCATCATAGAACGATGCCAAGTAAATAAAAATTAGAAGCGTTAGAAGTAGTTGAAGAGATGTCAGATAATACTTATGTCTAGAGAACCATGCACCCGAAATTGAACTAGAAGGGTGAGGAATAGGCTTAGTGCAAGAGAATTCGGAAGCAGGTAGAAGTCTTGGAGGTCACTCAAAGGTTAGTCTAGGAAGCATAGTACATGGAAGAATTAAAGTCAACGTATTCAGTTCACATGTTGGGCAAAGGAGCACTTTCATGAAGAGATGTGAAGTTTGACTCACGACTGGATTTGTCCCCTCATGATCCCATGATGATCCCTTCAATTAAGTTAGCACAAAAATAGCAATGAAGGAAAACAACAACAAGGATTTTCTAGTGACATTGCAGTAGGTTGAGGAGATCAGCCATAGGGACATGTAATTCTAGACATCAGACGATGAGGAATGACAAGATTTCTTTGGACATTATCGAGATGACAACGAAGTTGAGTTGTGGAGGATGTAACATCCTTTCCTTGAAACAAGACATGACCCCTCTCTAACTCGACCATTGACAAAATCAAATGCATCGCAATTGACAGGCCTAACTTGACCAAGGTATGATTGGTGCATTTGGGCACATCAAGGAGCACACATGGCAACCACGAGTAGAGATGGATCAGATCAAAGTGTGAATATTTTGGCAACGAAGCATGTGACCAAGAGGCTTAGCACGACAAATGCTTCAACAAAGGGGCTTCAATAGACGATAAGAGGCTTCGATAAGCAACAAATAGCAAGAAGACACCATTGGGTCCTATTACGCTGCACTTGTACTCAGTGCGCCTTCACGTGTACCCAAGGGAGAGAGGGAAAATTTTTTGACTAGGAGAGGTGTTATTGAGAAATGGCGGTCATGGTTGGGCCCTTTGGTCCTCCTTTAGGGGTACTATGGCTTAATGGCATTTCTAGCTTAAAGGGGTTTTTAACCTCGGGTTTGGTGTTCGGGGAACCAACGGGTTGACCACTAGGTCGCATGGCTCCATATCCTTCTTGTGCATTGTGGATGCCTCTGCTTCAGATACAAGACACTCATCTTCATTTGCAACCACTTTGAACACCCTTTTGGCCCTTCAGTCAGTGGGTCCTTGCTCTCCTTGGCCTTATTTCCTCAGAGGAAATCCTCTCTCCATGTTAAGCCTTTTCATGCTTTGAGGAGGGCGTTGAGGGAGTTTACAAAATTCTATGGGTTAGATGGGGTATAGTGCCCTCCCTCCAACTCACTCGGCCTTTTGTTCAGAGTGATTTGCTTATTTAAGCATCTTTTGGCACCTGGGGATACAAATACCCCAGGTAGCCTACCTAAATCCTACCTTAGGCTATATTTTATTATTATTTTCTTTTAATTTTCAGTTTACACTTTTATAATTTCAAATTGACTTATTTTAAGGCATGTCGGCCTAGATTTTATTTGTAAAAGTGAGTGTGAGATCATATAAATAGATCTCCTCCCTTTCATTTTCAAATTGGAGCTTATGGGATGATACATTATGCACTTGTTTTACCCTACCTAGGGTTTCTATGGATGGATGTGCTCCTCCTCTTGAGGAGGTTTTCTGGTGAAAGCAAGCTATTTTTCTGGTATTCTTTGGTGAACCTCTGCTTTTGGTGATGCTTGGATTTGTTGGATGAACACAAGCACAAGGAGGTCGGGCTTCTTACCTTTTTGTTTGGATGTTGGTGGATGAGCATGTCTGAGTCTTAGTGGTAGCCTTATAGCTGCACTTTGCCCTAGGATAGGCCATTACCTTCCTACTTGTCACCTTAGGAAACAACAACATGTCTCCTTATGAAGGTGCCCTAGGGTTTCTCCTTAGTTTTTCTAAGCTATTTGCTTAACCTAAGACCCTTCCTCACTAGGTTATCCATCTTCCTAAGAAGCCCTAGTTTGGGTAGGGTTTGGGCTAAGGTAGTCTTCCCTGGTAGGTTGGGTAGGGCTTGCACTAGGGCAGTCTTCCCTGGTTTTGACACACCTTTTTTCCAACCTTATGTTTAGTTTAGGCTTAAATTAGGTTTAGGTTAGTCCTAGGGATTAGTTTAGGTTAGTTTTAGAGTTAGTACCATCGTTTTTCCACCTAAAAATAACCCTAGAGGCCATCGCTGCTCTTGCAACAACCTCTTCCACTTTCACTGCTCTCTGGAAGCTTGTTCCCTACCTCACTGCTGCCTTTTCTCCCTCGCAGCCTACTGCTAGCCTTCCTTTCTACCCTCGCTGCTACCTTATCAACCCTCTAAACTACTTCAACACCATTGCTTCTCCTTTCTTCACCCACAGCAACCCTCGTTGCTACCCTTCCCATCGTTCGCTATTGTTCCTCCATCCCTCGCTGGTGTTGTTTCTCCCTCGGATTCCCCTTTTACTCCTCGGTCACCTCACCATGGGGTGTTGGCTTGGTATCCTCCCATCCTGTGCCTTTCTTCACCGCTGTTGCATTTTGGAGGTTAGGTGCAAACCCATTTTCTGCTCACTACTGTGACTTCACAACCTTTCCTTCCCATTCGTAGTGTATCCGCCTTGGTTTATGGTTAGAATATTGCACTAACTAGTTGACTATTGGTTAGAATATTGCTAAACACGAGTCGAGGTTTTTCCATCAACTCAAGCGCAATCATACCTCTCATGCTCTCATTTGGTGCAGACTTGTGTTGTAACACCCTGGTTTTGACCTCATTTGCATGATGTATTTATATTGTAATTAATCATGGTGAGGAGCTAAAGGCAAAAGCCCCACCATCGATTTGGTTGTGTATGTTTTGGCAATAGGTGTAGTTGCTAATGGTTTATGGTGTTGTCTGGCACAATATCGTTTGGCATCATGTAAATACGCACATCAAATAAAATAAACCACAACCATCTACGGCAGTGCAACGTTGAAATGAAAAGGGCATGATTCCAAAGGATAAGGGGTGGGGGATGTC
This sequence comes from Pseudotsuga menziesii, assembly GCA_001517045.1. NCBI lineage: Eukaryota > Viridiplantae > Streptophyta > Pinopsida > Pinales > Pinaceae > Pseudotsuga > Pseudotsuga menziesii. The sequence goes on along the minus strand of LPNX010386144.1, from coordinate 75,365 downwards.
AAACCTTGGTCTATGGGGGGGAAAAACCCATGTGTTGCCACCTTGTTTTGATTTTCCATCTTCCTTGTCTCATTCAACCTCTTGAACGTCTTGTTGTGGACAGTTGAGGTAGTTATTGCTGAGTGGTGGTGGTTGTGGCAGGACTGTCAGTCCTTGCCCACGTGCCCACTCCACCAGCGGATTCTTCCTCCTCACGTCGCATGGGGGCAGAGGAAGCATTCACTCTCCACTCCCTTCACTGCTAGGCATTCTCGCCGTGTCTGTTCATATTCCTCACGCAGAGGGGAAGTCTGTTCATCCGCGCGCACTTAGGTCGGGTCTGTTCATCCCCACGCAGGGATCGTTGATCTGTTCGTTTTCCCTCACGCACCAATCGGGGTTCTCCTGTGGTTTTGTGCATGCAAGGAGCAGGTAGAATGGCCTCAAGGGCCCGATTTCTGCTGGTATGTGTCATAGCCATGGTTTTATTCCATGATTTCTGCTTGCTGTTGGTTTAACCCATGATTCGGGCTTGCTGTTGATTTCACCCACAATTTGGGTTGCTATGGTTCTGCCACGATGTTTGGATGCTGTTGACAGTTCAATTCTTCTTCCATTCGGACTGTGTGTGGGCTTCTTCCATTTTGGACTGTGTCTTGTTCTCTGCGCACAGGCTGTGAGTTTGTTCTTTCCATTTTCTGTCTGCGTCACTTTCTTCAGCGTTTGCATTGAGTACTTGTGTGCTGTGGGCTCTTAGATGTTGGGTTGGCTGTTGATTGCCACATCCGTTGGCTGAGTTTCCCCACAGCTATGTTGAGAGTTATGTTTCTTATCCATTGTGGGCTGTGGATTGTTGTCATCATTCATTGTGGGGTTGTGGCTATTGATGCACCCTGGTTTTGGGTTGCTGCTGAGTTGTTTTGGCCACGCTAGGGCCAAGAACAACTCTGGAGTGTGGTTGGACTTGAGCTGTGTTTCACCTATTGGTTGGGAGTGTCAACCGGTTGTCTTGCCTTCTTCACAGGGCTGTGAAGGGATTATGTTGCTGCGGTATGCAGTGGTTGGTCTTCGGACTGTTGTGAGTAGGATTAGAGGCTGGGTGTGCTTGAGAAGGTTGGTGTTGAGGCCACTAGGTTAGCATTAGCCCTTCCTATCTCCTTGATGACCTGGTAAATCCCAACTGTGTTGGTTTGTTGCTTTGTGAACCTTGGCTATGTGTAAGCCTGCATTGACCCTTATTCCTTGAGGAATCATGCCCAGCTTGGGGGTGGCAGTGTTGCTGGGAGATTGATGAGCACGCTGGCCTATGGTTGGGTGGAACGTTGCAGCAACGTAGCTGGTTGAGGGGTGAATTCTTCACCAAAAAAGATAAGTACTCTTGACTATTTCATCTCTACGAATATATCTATTGTTTTATGAATTATGATGAACATGTGGATGCTGGAATGTATATGTTGCTTCCGTTGAATGATGAGAAATTATGCATTGAGTTACTGTGTATCTTTGTATGTTCTATACATCTTAGTATGCATTTGTATGTTGATGAATTATGAGTCCTTGTATGATGGGTTATGCATCATGTTATGCATTATGTTAAGCTTTCAATTTCAGCATTTATCTCTGTCCCTGTTCATGGGGCTGTTTGCCCGAATGTATTGGTGTTTCGTCGCGTCCTCTTCGCCGGTCGGAGGGTCGGGAACGTGACAGCGTGGTATCAGAGCTCATGTTGCAGCATGGGCCTGAATGGACCACCAAGGTGCAGTGACAGAAGCAGAATTGCCTTTTGCCCAGCAGAGATCAAAATTTGATGACAGTAAAACTTCCAAAAAAATTTCTAAGTGTTGGAATGGTCGGATCGTCAGAACACTTAGTGGAAAAGACTTCCGATGTAGCGAAAGAGTTAGTGGAACGGACTTCCAACGTAGCGGAAGAATTAGACAAAAGCGCGTCCGACGGAGAGCAGTTTGAAATAAAATCGTGGATAATTGTCTAAGTGTTTGTCGGAAGAAAATAGCTATTCGAGCATCCGCCGTTGCGGATGGCTAAGCGACTATGCGTCCGACGGGTAAGTGGTCCAACCGCTGACGTCACAAGAAAGCTAAGTTTAAATTTTTTTCTAAGTATAGAAATTATCGGCCATCGGAAGCGGAAAGTTGCTCGTGCGCCCGCCGTTGCGGAAGCAAAAAGCACTAGACTTCCGATGTAAAAAGACCGCCGATACCGATCGGGTCATGCCATAGCAGATTGGGCCGCCGATCGGGAGAAGATCTAGGATTGTGTTCCGCCATTGTGGCTGCGGAAGGAACTAAGTTGCCGACAGAAAGAAGAAAGTTGAGCCGATCAAGGGGTGAAGAGGGAAAATTTTGAAAATTTTCTAAGAGTTCAGCATCCGTCGGTAGAGAATAGGTGTTGGGTTTGCCGACACTGCAGAAGAATTTAGCGCTTGTCTGTCCGCTGTTGCGGTTGCCGTAAGGACTAAAACGCCGATGCGGCAGTGGCTCCAGTTTCCGACAGTAGGAAAATTTCAAAAATTTTCTAAGTGTTGTGATCATCGAAAGACGTTAGCTGTTTGAGCAGCCGATACGTTGGCTCAGTTAGTGGTTTGGACTTCCGATGCCGTCGGTGGAAGAAGTAGAAATTTTGAAAAATGAGAAAATTCGTCTAAGTATGGAAACCATCGGAAAACGTTAGCCGTTTGGGTAGCCGATGCGGCAGCAAGAACCGGAAGAAAATAGAAGATGAAGTTGCCGATGCAACGGAAGAAGAAAAGAGAAAGTTTCGGTGGAAAATAGTGAAAGTCGGAGCCGCAGTTTCGGCAGAGATCTTCCAGAGATCGCCGAAACGTCAGAAGAGGATAATTGATCGAGCATTCGATGTGGCGACGGAAAGGAGAAGAAAAAGTGAAAATTTTTCTAAGTATAGAAAACGTCGGAAAACTTTAGAGGATCGGACCGCCGACACGTCGGAAGAAATTAAAGGATCGGCCTGCCGATACGTCGGAATCCAAAGAAAGATCGGCTTGACACGTTGGAAAAATTTAGTTGATTGGACTGCTGATGAAGTCGGATGAAATATGAAGATCGGACTGCCGGAGTGTTGGAAGCTTAGAGAACTAGCCGTCCGACAGGTTAGAAGATCCGATTTCCGATGAATAGCGGAGAAGCTAGTGGTTTGGGGATCCGAAACGGCGGAAGATGTTAGCTGTTTGGGGATCTGAAACGGCGGAAGAAAACCCAAGATGAGAGCCGATTCTGCACAAGGAAAAATTTGAGTTTTTCAAATGGGATTTTCTAGCAGATTTCAACTATTTTCTAGTGGGATTTTCAGCTGTTTTCAGTGGGTTACAGGGCTNTTGATCATGGCAGCAGATCAAAAGTTGTTGGACTTGGCTGGAAGTCTCCTTCAAGTGATTGCCAAGACCCAAGAGAATCTTGGGGAGATGCTCAAGATACAGAAGAGGCAGAATGAAATGAACCACCATATTTTGCAAGACTCTATTGGTTTGCAAAGGGAGGTGAAAAGCCTTCTGGGAGCAATCGACAAAGGAAAGGAAGGTGGATCAGTGAGGGGACATTCATCCAAGCGACCCATTGGGAAATGGTCCAGGCATGAAGACTCAAGAGAAATTGAGCAGGTAAAGATGAATCAGCAAGTGAGATGCTGGGAATGCGGAGGACATCATTTACGCTGAGAATGCCCAATGAGGGAACATGATGAGGGCAATAGCCACAAAGTTCCTAGACTTCGGGATAAGTTGGAAGCTGAGAACCAGCAGGACAAGTCCGTGGAAGCCGAGGGGCTTGGTCTTGAACGCTCAAAGTGAATAATTGAACGTGGACAGATCTGCAAAATTTTGAAATTTTGATGTGCAATTGTATATGTATTCCTATGTATTGGAACACCAAGGACGGTGTTATTCCAAGGGGGAGGTGAATGTAACACCCTGGTTTTGACCCCGTTTGCATGATGTATTTATATTGTAATTAATCATGGTGAGGAGCTAAAGGCAAAAGCCCCACCATCGATTCGGTTGTGTATGTTTCGGCAATAGGTGTAGTTGCCGATGGTTTATCGTGCTATCTGGCACAATATGGTTTGGCATCATGTAAATACGCACATCAAATAAAATAAACCACAACCAGCTACGACAGTGCAACGTTGAAATGAAAAGGGCATGATTCCAAAGGATAAGGGGTGGGGGATGTCAAACCTTGGTCTATTGGGGGGAAAAACCCATGTGTTGCCACCTTGTTTTGATTTTCCATCTTCCTTGTCTCATTCAACCTCTTGAATGTCTTGTTGTGGATGGTTGAGGTAGTTATTGCTGAGTGGTGGTGGTTGTGACAGGACTGTCAGTCCTTGCCCACGTGCCCACTCCACCAGCGGATTCTTCCTCCTCATGTCGCATGGGGGAAGAGGAAGCATTCACTCTCCGCTCCCTCCACTACTAGGCATTCTCGCCGTGTCTGTTCATCTTCCTCACGCAGAGGGGAAGTCTGTTCATCCGCACGCACTTAGGCCGGGTCTGTTCATCCCTACGCAGGGATCGTTGATCTGTTCATTTTCCCTCACGCACCAGTCGGGGTTCTCCTGTGGTTTTGTGCATGCAGCGAGCAGGTAGAATGGCCTCAAGGGCCCGATTTTTGCTAGTATGTGTCATAGCCGTGGTTTTATTCCACGATTTCTGCTTGCTGTTGGTTTAACCCGTGATTCAGGCTTGCTGTTGATTTCACCCACGATTTGGGTTGCTGTGGTTCTTCCACGATGTTTGGATGCCGTTGACAGTCCGATTCTTCTTCCATTTGGACTGTGTGTGGGCTTCTTCCATTTTGGACTGTGTCTTGTTCTCTGCGCACAGGCTGTGAGTTTGTTCTTTCCATTTTCTGTCTGCGTCACTTTCTTCAGCGTTTGCATTGAGTACTTGTGTGCTGTGGGCTCTTGGATGTTGGGTTGGCTGTTGATTGCCACATCCGTTGGCTGAGTTTCCCCACGGCTATGCTGAGAGTTCTGTTTCTTATCCATTGTGAGCTGTGGATTGTTGTCATCATTCATTGTGGGTTGTGGCTATTGATGCACCCTGGTTTTGGGTTGCTGCTGAGTTGTTTTGGCCACACTAGGGCCAAGAAAAACTCTGGAGTGTGGTTGGACTTGAGCTGTGTTTCACCTGTTGGTTGGGAGTGTCAACTGATCGTCTTGCCTTCTTCACAGGGCTGTGAAGGGATTGTGTTGCTGCGGTATGCAGTGGTTGGTATTCGGACTGTTGTGAGTAGAATTAGAGGCTGGGTGTGCTTGAGAAGGCTGGTGTTGAGGCCACCAGCTTAGCATTAGCCCTTCCTAGCTCCTTGATGACCTGGTAAATCCCAACTATGTTGGTTTGTTGCTTTGTGAACCTTGGCTATGTGTAAGCCTGCATTGACCCTTATTCCTTGAGGAATCATGCCCATCTCGGGGGTGGCAGTGTTGCTGAGAGATTGATGAGCACGCTGGCCTATGGTTGGGTGGAACATTGCAGCGACGTAGCTGGTTGCGGGGTGAATTCTTCACCAAAAAAGAGAAGTACTCTTGACTATTTCATCTCTGTGAATATATCTATTGTTTTATGAATTATGATGAACATGTGGATGCTGGAATGTATATGTTGCTTTCGCTGAATGATGAGAAATTATGCATTGAGTGACTGTGTATCTTCATATGTTCTATGCATCTTAGTATGCAATTGTATGTTGATGAATTATGCATCCTTGTATGATGGGTTATGCATCCTGTTATGCATTATGTTAAGCTTTCAATTTCAGCATTTATCTCTGTCCCTGTTCATGGGGCTATTTGCCTGGATGTATTGGTGTTTCGTCGCATCCTCTTCGCCGATCGGAGGGTCGGGGACGTGACATGCGTTGGTCATCCCTGAGTTTCCCATCCTTCTTTTTAGCCTGAAGGCTTCCCTTACAGTGGCAACCTTCCTCCTATCTATAGTAAATCTTCCCTCTGCTTCAATCGTTGCACCCTACGCACAACTAGACCGACAAGGTGGTTAGTGAACTACGAATTACAAGCCTGGGCTCCACCATGATTCAAGCACGAACAATCTTCCTAGGACGATGTATGTGTACTGTATGAACAACGAAACATCATTTGTTCTAATCACCTCCACGTTCTGCATGTTATTATTTAGGGCGAACAATATATTACATGCCTCTCGATATTTAATGCGTTGGTGGCGGCATTGCCAGCCATTATTTTCCCAACAGTAAGGTTTCATTAATCACAAAGGGAATCTGTACTTATCAATGNAGATGCAGTTGTGTGTAAAAATGCAGAGATTTGGTGAAAATATTCATTTTTAGAAGTGGTGTAGTTTCCACACCCGAGGTCGGAATGAAGCATGTGGATAGGCGTTGGAAAGCTTATCCAGTAGGGAACAAGGAAAGATCACCAAAATCTGAGCATGGAGTATCAAAGTGCTAAGGATGTCCGCTGCTATCAGATGGACAAATTTGGAAAATTGCATGCCCAAAGGTAGCAAAGACCATGAAGTCAAACCAACTGTTGTGTGGAAGAGGAGTTCCATGCAAGGATGAAAGACTTGAAAAGGGAAATGTCCTTAAACTCTATCTTGCTGATTATAACTACATTTCCTAAGTTTTATAGCTGAAATGTATGAGTATATGCTTTACATACATAAGATAGTAAGGATTATACAATTATAATGAGCCACTAATGATAATCATTGCATTGGTGTTGGCATTAGTGGAAAAACCAACGACAACATGGACCTAGCTGAATATGTTGCTGATGCTGATGAATGGGACTAGCAACCCTTGGAGGAAGGGATAAGGAAACAAGTCCATAACAAAAGTTGGTGAGCAAATGCTGCAATCTCCTGCAAAGGACCAACCAAATTTGTCATGTCAAGGGTGTAAGTAGGATCCATGAAGGTAAGAGTTTGATTATGACAAATTCCATGGATTGGTAAAGGTAAGAGACCTCATACCATGTGGATATTTGAATATAGAAAGGTGTTATGCCTGTATATATTGATTGAGCTTAGTAGCCCAAGGAAAGTAAGTACAGGTGCAAATGTCGTGATGTATTGCATGAATGCATCGAGAGGAATGCACGTGATATTATGAATAACTAATGATTGAAATGATGAATTGATGACAATTCAGGAACCATTTCAAAGGTTGTTATGAATGAAGGATAGTCATGATCAATTGGCTGCCAGAAATGCTCTATGGAAGAGCAAGGTGGTATGAATGATACGCTTGTGAAGTAAGGAGTATCTAAACATTTCATTTAAATTACATGAATGATATGAATATACCTTGCAATGTTAGTAGGATAATGATTGCATGAAGTAAATGAGTTTTGGTAATATTGATGTGACTAACAGCTGGAAGTATTTGAATTTTATCAATTCTGAAAATGCTTCGGTGATGGTTGTAGCAATGAAAAGGTTATATGCATCCAGACTTACCAAGTGTTTGGCTGATTGAANTAAAGCATTTCATAGTAGCATGAACATATTAACATTATCCTTCATTCAAAACACTAAATAATGGCGAAAAATATATTACATGCCCCACGATATTTAATGCGTTGGTGGTGGCATTGCCAGCCATACGATCTCAACCTCCACCAGATCGTATGGCTGGCAATGCCACCACCAACANCTCATGTTTCAGGTAGATTATTTCGAGCATGGCAGTGAGAGGTAAGACCCTGACCAATGCCAGAATCTACCATATGGTATGCATAATAGGTTGTTAAAATTCTAATTGTGAATTTTGGATTTTTAAGAAATTGCTGACAACTACTAGTCACTATTGGCTTGCATAAGATTGTGTTGGATGATTGCAAGCTCAGGTTTCAGGTAGATTATTTCGAGCATAGCAGTGAGAGGTAAGACCCTGACCAATGCTAGAATCTACCATGTGAAAGAGCCAAACCTTATGAGAAGAGTCTCATGGTTGTGAAAATAGTTGGTGTGCATAATGGGTTGTTAAATTTGAATTGTGAATTTCGGATTTAAGAATTGCTGACGACTACTAATCACTGTTGGCTTGTATAATATTGTGTCAGGAGGATGCATGGTAAGTGGGTATTCATGTTATGCTAGAAGCATAAAATTATAATGGGCATAGTAGTGCTACTTATGAGAGACCCACAAATGAGGATCACCTCGTTGCTAAGCAAACTAATTTCTGTAGTAGACAGAATTGCAATTTCCTATTGAATTTGATTACCAATGTAATTGCTTGGTTGTGTAACAATCAATTTGGATTGTATTATCAGATAGTGATTGAATGTTTGGCTATTTGATGAATGTGCCAGGGGTACACACTGCAGGAAGGTCATGTGTGATGGCCTGCAAGAGCCAAACTTCATGGGAAGGTTTTCCCTTATCTTGGAAATGGGTTTCGAGTGAAACACCATTGGACATTTTGGAAATGTCTCATCTGCACTGCATGTTTGGTAGTAACATGAGTGAGATGGTATAAATTATGTCAGTAAGACATTTGTGGATATGAAATGTAAAAAGGAGTTGGGATGGCAAACTGAGGGACTGCTAACTCAGGGAAGGAGCCCCCATTCCTCCTTAACAAAGGCATACTGCGACGGCAAATGGATAAGTGTTCTATGACCCTTGCTAAGAATATGCATGTTTAATTGTTAAAAATTCCATATGTAGAACATGTTTTGATTTTATTTCCATGATGCCCGATTGCTTGAGTATGAATAGGGCCTACATGGAACACACCGGGAAAGGGTGCACACTTTTCCAATGTTGAGTCATGAAAGGGTTTTCAATATTGATTACACCCTAGGGAGTGGACGCACTCCTGGTTTCTCAATACTTGATAGTGAATGATATGAAATATGATTATAGTTTTAGAGCAATAACGCTGATGAGGTTGCTTGTATTGCTTGTATTGCTTGTGTTGACAGGATAAATAGATGCAGTTGGGTGTTGCACCCTAAAGGTAAAAGGTAAAAGGTAAATGGTTGTTGTGAGGGGTTACGGAGTAAGGGTTATTGTTGGTGTAAGTGTATGTTGGGCTGTTATATGCCTGAGGATCCATAGTAGATCCTAGACCCGGAAATGGTTGTGGTAAAGTTCCAAGCCTAGTTGACATGAGGATGTACTGGCTGGACATTAATTATTTGATGTTGTGGGGTATCCTGCGTGCTGACCTAACATCTAAGTCCATAGGCGATCCCAAGGCTTGCAAAGCGAAGCAGGATCCTGTGGATGAATGAGGAAACGCACAATACATATAAGTATTGGATTATTTTGCTTATAAATGTACATGTGT
>LPNX010386144.1:0-62060 GCA_001517045.1 Pseudotsuga menziesii | reverse complement strand
CTGTACATCGCTGCATACACACATAAGGGATTGATGTTAATACATAATGTTGTTATTTATTTGGTCATGCTAATGTGGTGTATGATATTGGCACATGAACATTGATAAGTATAGATTCCCTTTGTGATTAATGAAACCTTACTATTGGGATAATAATCTACTGTTGTACAATGATGCCACCACGAGTATGGTTGACTGATCTTGCCTTCGTTTATGACTGACATTTCTATTGTTAATACTAATGCTGCCATATATTTTGTGAATGATTGTCATACGTGACTGGAATATACTTATTGTTTGAGATTGGGTAGACCATGGACATAATAGGTAGCGATTGGGCATTTACCCGTCAAATTCCATTTCACCCAATGAGATTGGGTGGACCGTGGACATAATGGATAATGATTGGGCATTTACCCGTCAAATTCCATCCCACCCAATGAGATTGGGTGGAGCCGTGGACATAATGGATAATGATTGAGCATTTACCCGTCAAATTCCATCCCTGGGTGGACATAATGGGTAATGATTGATACTGATATCATAAACAGTAGCTAGACCATGATCAATACTACTTGTTGCTACATTATGCTAATAAACATTAAGATGTGCACACGCTTTTTGTTTATACTAGTAATATAGTGCCACGCATGTTTCCTTTGGAGTTATCATTACTTATAAAACATATTTTTGAATATTTGGCATAGGAATGATACCCACTACATAAATAACTATAACCTTCACACTCATGATTTGACTTTATTAGGCATTGATCTTTGATAACCTCGAAAGAGAACACTTTGCCTTAGTGTCTTTGTTGGGTCAAATAGGGTTCTCCCCTAGGAGGCTTAGTCTTCCAAAGAAGTTGGGCACTAATGGCTAAGGTGACAGTGGTCACTTTCCCCTCATATTCCTACCGGTGGCTAAACCTTACATTCCAACCGGTAACAAGTCCAATTTCCCAAGGCAAGGTGGTAAGACCCTCGAGAGGGGAAAACCAATTGCACACCACGTCGGGCACATGTGGATTCCATTGGGAACACTACTCCGTTTCTGTGGACAAAGGGGCCCAGGCGCAAGGAAATGTGTGGGTAGAATAATGAGTAAAGGGAGCACAAAATAAAGGTGCGATTAAGAGAAGACATTGGCAAGAGCACCCAAGTGTTGGAAACATATGTCAATAAAGCTATTGAAGGGCCTTCACGAGTAGACCTTCGAATGACCTCCCACTTTTCTTTGGGTATCAAAGGACGCATCACTTAGAAGTTGTGTCGGCCAAGAAATGCTTTGGTACCCACTTATGAGAAAGAGTGGGGTGACTCTTATAAATAATTTGGGCACGCAAGTAGAAAAGGAACCCAAGAAACCAGAGTAAGCAAGTCATTCACCAAAGAGCTAAGGAAAAGAATTATGTCGTTAGGTGGTCATTGAGGTAGGGCACCCAAGTGAAAATGGAAGCTACATGTAGTAAGATTCTAGAGAGACAGAGGAACAAGTGAATCAGGAGATTTGGGGTCCAGGTTTCCTTGTGGTTATGTTTGTTGTATTTCAACAACAAGATGATGTATGCACTCCCTTTGTATCTGAGGTTTTGATCATTGTCCATACAGGTTTATTTTAAGTTGTTCATATCAATAAAGATTTGTTGTGTGCCTACTTTGGGCACCACCTCATATGTTGTGTTGTGGTTTCTCTTGTTTGTGGGTGAACTAATAATTTGACTATGTAAAGAGCACACACATAATAAGTCTAAGTTCAGGTGTAGGTTAGATAAGGTTGTTGGGCATGGTTTGCCTAGAAATGATGGGGATATTACATTGGAAGGGCATGCACTGAGTCAAGTGGCATAATCCACTAAAGACTAACTTTAGGTGACTAAGTCCTCAAGACGAAATTCAGGTGGTCGAAGTTTAGGCAAGCCTACAATGCAAAAGATTTGAGGTTGTGACAAGAGTAATATTTTATATATATAATAAACTATGTATTTTTTTAATGAATATAGATAAAATAAAACTCAATAACTTACAATAAATTAGTATAAAAAATTAATGTTACATATTTTTGAATATTGTGTTTTAGAATATAATTAAACTTTCGAAACAATAATAAAATTGCATTTAAATTTTGAAATATTAAGTTTTTAGGGTAAAATTTAACTCTTGAAATAATAATAAATTTTGTATTTAATAATAATAAGAATATTTGTTAGGATGTTAATTTTGGTTTTATAGATTTTAAGAGAAAAAAAAGAAAGAATTACTGGGTTTGTTTTAGAATTTTATTTTTAAGCAAAGCATTCCAAACACATTATAATTTAATTTTGATGATTAAAAAGATTAATATTTTATATTTTAAAATTAAGATGCAAATGTATGTGCACTAAAGTTAACATAATGTTCAAGAGGAATCATCATCATCATATATATATATATATATATATATAAGATGATATATCTTCCACATGAGGTTAAACTGTAACTAAGTTTTTGTATTCAACTTGTATGTATATACTAAAAATGGAGTTTCATATCCAAGTTCATGATTCACCAAGTGCCATTATTTCAAGAGGCTAAGTTTTATTTACACATAATGATGTTGTAACACATTTAAGTTTTGAGAATGTATCAATAAACATTATACTAATAAAGTTTATAGAAAGAAATAAAAACTAGAAATTGTTCCCAAAGTTGCTAAGAATGTCATAAGAAAATGCTATGTGCTAAAATGTAATATGTATTATGATAATTTGAATTCTAATGTGTTCATCCTTATTGTGTAGGGTAACTATGTTTTAGCACATAAGGTAGGATTGCATTGTTAGACGATAAAAGAGTTGCGTCCAACGGACACATTATTGTTTAGGGCAACTATCTTTTGGTACATATTGTTAGATCACACTATTGGAGACAAGAGAAACTCGGGCATCTTCCTAGCAAAATGAGTGTTTCAAATACAACATATTTGATGAGGTTAAGGATACACTATTGTGATTGGATTTATTGTGTAGATATGCAAGTAAAGATTGGAAAACCAAATGTCACACTTAAGAGCCATAACACCGAAAATTAAGAGGACTCAACCAATGGCTTTCCCTCAAAACAAATTAAAGATGCCACCAAATACACTAATTAATTAATAACACATTAAACAAAAAATGCCTCCTTCCAAGAAAGGAAGGATTTTATGACTTCCCAACTTTCTAAATGCTTTGGAAACAAGCTACCAAAGATCATAACATGAACCCTGATCATGACAAGAAATCCCTCGGCGAGTGAGAGGGGAGGGGACGTGACAATCACCTTATGGTAAGATAAAAACTATTCTACCTATTGTATCCCATTTAATGTTGTAGCAGTAGCACTGTGAACCGTTGAGTCTCAAACACTTTAAGATCCAACAACACACAACTTTGTTGCCATAGCATTAAATACGTTACAATAGACTAGATAATTTTCACCTTACTAGAAGACGATCAATATCTAACCCCCTACACCGTACTACACCCTACTTAATACAACCTATTTAATGTTGTGAAACCCTAACTCTCTTTCGAAAAACCCAACAAAGTTTACTTTGCAAGCTGCAAATGAGGTGAAATAAAATCCGTTAAATAACAAAAAGAAAGCACGCAAACGCTATGTTTGGCCAGATATCCACGAGAGCTTACGATGATTGTGTAGTTGTCTTGATGAAAACTTGTTTGATCTTGAACCACTTTGGATATCGCCAATTCGAAGCTTCCATGATATGTTTTTATATGTGGTCGTTGAGGGCAAATAATTGGTTGTGAACTTTACTCTTTATTTCAATTTCCATTTTTATATTAAATGAGGCGTGGATAATAAAACTGATGCATGGAGGTTGATAAACTAAGTAATGTGTAAATGACTATGATATTAAAAAGAATAAGTGTTTTTGTAGTTAAAAGGTCAATAGCTTGGATGGTGAGGAGGTTAGTTTAACATTATCTGAAACATTGGTTTCTTCAAATAAGACTAAAAGTAGGCATGTTCTTGTGAGTGGGTCATCTATATTGAGTGATAAGGTTAAAGAGGTAAGTGTCTAAGTGTTGGATTTCAATTTTCATGGTTATATATATACATATAAAAGAGATACATTCACAGTTTACACAATTTACATGTAAACAACGGTGTAGTTTTTGGTATGTTGTAAGGAGAAAAATATGGTGCTTGTTGGGTCACCCGAATGTCACATTTTCATCCTATTTTCCTTTCACTATTTCTCTCATTCATCCATATTCCATTACTCCATTTACCATTGATTATACCATTTTTCATGAATAAATATGGCTTAGCTTTTTATTTTCAAATTCATTTATTTTAAGTATTTTAGGAAAATTTATGATTAAATATTAGAAAATTAACATGTTTTCATTCTCAAAGTTGGATGAGTTTTGTAAATGTGTAGGAATATTTGAATATTTCAACCAAGGATTATTCAAAAGCTTCTCAAATATTTCCTCCACCTTTTCAAGATTTGGAGATAATTATTCAAGCTAATTCCAAAGAGGAGTATCATAACAGGATTTGTGAGGATTTGAAGGGATAAGTATTTTGTAATTATGGGAAATTGGTTGAGAGAAAAGTGGATCTACATTTATGAGTTGCTTATCCTCTTTTCAAAGAAACTCATGTATTAATAAGAGTGATCTCTCTTCATTTGGGAGGCCCTTAGTCATTGTAATAGTGACTCATTGGTACTAGTTAGTAGGGAGTAGTCTTATGTTAGTCTTTTGAGTGAGGAATATGAAGCAAGACATGGAAGTAGTTTTTTTTAGAGAAGAGTTATGTAAAGTCACTTTGAGTGTTAGCCATAATTTCAACCAGTTTGTCATGAATTTGATTCTTATGTAATGTAGATGGTGATGTAAAGCAAACTTTTTTATTCTCTCCATATTGTTTCAATCTTTTTCTTATGATTTGTGAAGATAGATTTTATGTGAGCTCACATGTATTTGTTGTAGATGATTTTTCCTTTGTTTAATTTCACATTTTCTTAATTAGGTTTTATTTATGCAATTTCATGTGCTTTCTTAAGTAGGTTTACTTTCATGCAAGTTTCGTGCTTTCTTAAATTAAATTTGCTTTATGTCATTTTGTTATTTTTTAGATTTGGCTTCAACGACACTCATAAATTTTTTACCCTTCAAGCATTAGCATTGGTTAACTGTACTCCAATCCTGCATATATTTTGCCTATACCTCATAAGTTTACGCTCTTCTCGGATTGAGAATTTTAATGTTGGATAGTTTATTAATTGTTTAATATTTTTCACCAACAATGCCTTCTAGTGAATTTATTTGAAGTAGTTTAAATTTAAATATGATGTGGACTTTTGTCTACTATCCTCACCATAATTTGAATATATAATCTTTGGTCAAATTGCAATTTTCATCGTTTAAATTGCATTTTTGAATGCATAAATGAATTCATCACCCCCAAATACCCTTATTGCACTCAGATTGCGGAATCTTAACAAATTATGTTTGCAATTCCAACTATTATTTTCAAATTTTGATTGGATTTTGAGAAGAAATAATTGAAAATTTTAACCGAAACAAATCATAATTGTAGCCTGTTTAAAATACTGCAAATTTATCTATACCAACACAGATCCATCTTAAACCTTGATGTATCAAGCATAGAGAGAGAGAGAGATTTAATTTCCCGAGGTATAATTTTTTCTTAATGTTTTTTTTTTAAACATTGGGATCCCTCTTGGTGCTTGATAGGTCTAGGTTTAAGATGGATCTATGTTGGTTTTAATTTTTATTTTATTTTATGAGTTGACATGGATTTTTTTGGTTACTTTTCAATTGTTATTAATTTTTTATTTTATTTTATGAGTGGATATGAATTTTTTAATTACTTTTTAATTTTGGTGACATAACACCAAGATAAGTGACAACGTCTCCTCGTCTCCCCACACTCACATGTAAATTAGCTCACTCTTCTCCTCGATACTATAACTTTGTGTACATATGTATAGTATATGTTAATTATACCCAACTGTAAAGCACCTTGCTCCTTTCGGTGCAATGACTTTATTCACATATTGATTATACTAATAAAAAAAATATTATGATTACACACTCCAACATGCCTACACAATTTCTAAATTTTTAAAGGAAGTGAGTTAAACTTTAGACCATTTGCATCTTTGCTAATGAAATTTGTTGGAATCCAACCAAGAATGTTTTGTTGAAATAGTGATTTTGGTTGGTGAAATTGCAATTTTGATTGAAAAAATGGATTCAACACCCTTGATAAACCCGTGACACACCAATAATATAATTTTAACAACAAGAAACTATAATTTCATCAATTCTTGTCGGAAAAAAATTTGCCAAAAAATCACTACAAATCTAGTAGAATTTAGCCAACTCCTTTTTTAATAATATATCCAAATTACCCATTATAATAAACATTTTAGTGGATGCCTTTCTAAAGTTAATACTAATAAACATGTTAGTGGATGCCTTTCTAAAGTTAATACTAATAAACATGTTAGTGGATTCCTTTATAAAGTTCTTGTGTATAGTATGAAGAAATGGAAAAGAGGAAAGGCGCCTACTTCTCATTTCAACAAAGTTGTCACATAGTGAGGTAGTCGAGTTAGAAAGGAAAGTAGAACTTTGATGAATGGTTCGCCGTTTCTATTAATTGCATGGAAACTTGTGTATCTATTTCCTTGAGTATTTTGAACCTCATTAAAATACCATTTTTTCAACCAATAATCAAATTCTATTTAATTCTATTTTTTAAAACACATTTTTGACTTGACCTGTTTCGACACCATTTTGTTCTCCAATCATCAAAACAATCATCAAAGTACCTCTTATTTGGCCTCATATCGAGGGAAGAAGGCATTTCTCAGTTTCAAACTTGTAATTTGTTTATTTGAAACTTCAAATATTACTCTGCTTGTATCTTTTTGAAAGTAATGCTACCAGCCATATTGACATTAGTTCTTAACATTTAATGTTTAATGTTCAAAGACATGCCCTCTTCAAACCACCAACCAACCCACCAACCCAGGATAATAATTGCTCTATTAATCCACGAACTTAAACTGAAGTTCTCTTTTTATCGGAATGACATTAGTTCTTAACATTTAATGTTTAATGTTAAAAAACATGCCCTCTTCATACCACTT
Source organism: Pseudotsuga menziesii (assembly GCA_001517045.1). Classification (NCBI taxonomy): domain Eukaryota; kingdom Viridiplantae; phylum Streptophyta; class Pinopsida; order Pinales; family Pinaceae; genus Pseudotsuga; species Pseudotsuga menziesii. The sequence continues at coordinate 54,884 of LPNX010386144.1, read as the reverse complement.
TCCACTGCCTTCTCCATGACCCACCGCCATTGTCCACAACAAGGAAGAAAACCCATCTTTCATCGTGGCAATATGAACCATGATCGTGCATGCATAGCAGGCTTCTGACCGACTTGATTTTTGCCACGGCAATGCCCTGAGGTAGAAATAACAAAGTACCACATACTCAATAGCAATGCTTTCCTTATTCAGTGATATTACTTCTCTGACCAATGAGTGGAAGTATTCTCTGACCAAAGAGTGGAAGTAAGCATTACAGTAGGTGCAAGAGGGTTAGAAATCTTAACAAAAGGTGCAAATGTTCTAACCTGGGTTAACCTATCTCAAGGTGCCTGGAAGCGCTTTTGCTGGTACTCCAAAGGTGAGTCTCCTCTGTGCATCCTCTACCTGTACTTGTACTCATTCATTTTCCCCTACAAAATCATTTTACTAATATGAAGCACTTGTTTAAACAACTATTATGAATCCAACAACATAATTTCAAAGATTTTGTTTATTATGAATCCAACAACATAATGTCAAAGATTTTGTTTTGATTAATGATATATACTTAGTTTGAAGTAGCAACGCGCTTTAAATTCTAGCTAATTCTGAGGAGTCGTCCTAGAAAAATTGCTATGGCTAATGTTGTCTCTGTTGTTGTTGTCTTAGAGGTAAGCTATTAGCTATTAGCAATATCATACATATATTATCATCAATATCAATACATATATTATCATCAATATCAATACATATATTATATATTCAAGAGAACCTGCGCAATGCTTCATTTGAAATGGTGCAGGTTTTTTTATATATTCTTGGCTTTCTCCATGCTGAAGAAAAATAAAATTCACTTACCATTCGGGGAATCTTCTTTCTTGCTTTAAAGACGTTTCCAGTGCTGCCTTTATTCTCCTTGGTGTAGTCCTGGTTGTCTTTGTTCTCATGCTGTAGTCCTGGTAAACAAGGTGCTAAACTTCCACCAGTCTAAGTATGGTGTGCAATTGTTTCTTTTGCATAATAGCCTGTAGAAAAACCTGCAATAATGTACAGATAAATGGATGTGACGGTATATTGCTCAGAAATTATAAAATTTTTATTGGAGCTTTCAGTGCATCTACTTCTAGACCAAAAAAAAAACGCATTGTGTAATGGTACAAGTGCACATATTTTCCTTGCAACATCATCTGGATTGTATTCTATGATGTAATTCAATATGTTTACAGCAATTCAACTAATTTATGATAACATAGATTTACCAAAACTACATCTATGTTCTAATAAACTAGAAACAGTTACTATTTTCAAAATTTGTTGTTGATCCAACATGTTAAGTCTATAAAATATTGTCTACATGTTAATCAAGCAGGCCCAAATTTTGAAAAGACTGGACGCTGTCGTCAATAATCTCCTCCATTCCAAACTTGTAATGGAATCCCAAATCTACTAATTTCTTGGTTGAAACGGTGTAGCCACCAGCAGCAACTGACTCATTGACCCTGCATCAAAGGGCATTTAACAAATTATAAAACCTTTAAATACCAGAGAAATCCAAACGAAATACATAGTTTTCTTTGTAATTATGCTATGCTATATAATCTGTGCACACAAGGACGAGGTAATTACTGACTTTGCTTTGATTGTTTACTATGGACAGCGTTCAGAGATGAGATGTGCATCGTGCGAGCTCTGGAATGGTAGTTGTGTGTCCACAGGAAATATACCGTCCTTCTGTTGCTAGATGCTCCATCAGAAATAGATGAGCATTGCAGGCATCTTGAACATGGATGAACCCAAGAGAATTTGCCAAGAGGTGGCTGGATTACACTAATGATCCATACAATTGTTGATTGCCTACATCATTCCCCTCTAAGAACGTCAAGCTCGACAACAAGCAGTCCTATATTAGTGGAATCAATATCAAAGCAACACAGAGCCCACAAATACATCCGACTCAAAACCCCTTGCGGTTATATCTTGGTGAATCTTCCTGCTTGGTTGGAGATCTGATAGGCTACATCATGCTTTGCTTACATAAATAAACACTGACTTGTCTGGATTTATACCTGCGCGTTGCATATGATAATACATTCTTAGTGCTTTATCCCATAAGCCTATTTTTACATAGCATCTGATCGCCTCCTTCGACATGAATCAATGTTCCGTTGTGTATATCCGTTTGTGTGAATTGGTTTCGGTTGGCACATGCTGAATTTTTTCTTGTTTTATTCAGTTTATTCCTATTCCGTTGTTTAACAGGCGCGGCAACAACAATGGAGCTCAATATCTGAGCCTTTTCATGCTACGATCTTTATGCCTCTCTGGTACAGGTTTCATATCAACTATATGCATATTTCACAATTGTTCCACATAATTTGACAATTGGATCGCATGCATATTTCACAATTGTTCCACATAATTTGACAATTGTAATCCAGTGTCAACATGTGTAAGTTTTTTTCGGGGAAGTTGATCTCTATTATCTAGACTAAAACACAAACCTATTAATGATGACTAAGAGAATCCATTGAATAACTTATCAAAGCATTGAAATTGGTTCAACCCGGGTCACGCCTGGTGTTACCGGAAAGCTACCGAGCTCAATATCTGGGCCTTTTCATGCTACTATATTTATCCCTCTCTCCTACACGTTTCATATCAACTGCATGCATATTTCACAATGGTTCCACCTAATTTGACAATTGTGATCCTGTGTCAACATCTGTTAGTTTTAATTTTTCGAGGAAGCTGATCTCCATTATCCAGGCTGAAACACAAATCTATTAATGATGACTACGAGAATCCGTAATGATCAGTAAATTATAAATTCACAATGGAATTATAAAATATGCCACACGTAAAAAAGAAAGCACATAAGTGAAATCCATTTGGCAAGGTGACTCATCTATTAATGATGACTACGAGAATCCGTAATGATCAGTAAATTATAAATTCACAATGGAATTATAAAATATGCCACACGTAAAAAAGAGAGCACATAAGTGAAATCCATTTGGCAAGGTGACTCATCATATAATAGTGGGATCCGCTCCTTTAAGAGTAGTAATTCTTGAGGCCTTGGCTTCCATCTTTATATTCATAGTTTTTATTTGACTCTTCCCTGTGAAAGCCAGCTATGATTCACTGATCTAACAATGGATGAGCCTCCGTCCCTTCAATAACCAACCTTCTCATCTTAGAAAATGTTCGTCTCTCGTATAAGCAACCTTCTTATTTTGAGAGTCCTTTTTTATTTTAACTACTCACAACTGAGATAAGGAGATCCAGTGGTGATGAGTCCAATATGTACAAATTTTCCTCTGTAAAGTGTAAACGCCACTCCTCATAGGATTTGAACGCAAGCGGATGGTTCGCATTTCTAAATCTGGTCTTCATAAACGACAAATGACATGATGTTCACTCGCTGGAGGATTATAAAAGATAATCGTTGTGTACAAGAAACTCATCGAACTCTCCAACTGCTGGGTGCATATTCTTCATTCAACAGTGGGTAGTGTTCAGACTCGTGTACCCATTGGAAAATATGTCTCAGTAAGGGAAAGCATAAGGGCAATCAGTTTAGTTGAATGTTCTACTTACATAACTATAAAATTCCCAACTGCACAATTATCATAGTAAGTTGAACTTGATGTTCTCACTTTAAGGTCTAAAAAACAATAAATAACTTATCCCTACACTATCATCAATGCTCACAAAGTAAATCCTGTGTACAACTGGCGCACTTGCCAGAACCATCAATGCACTCAACCCTATTCGCATGGAATAAGCTAGCTATGGAGCAAACCTCCCTCCATGGGACGGAGGAGGAGCAAAGTCAACGTTGACTTTGCTCCTCCTCCGTCCCATGGAGGAGCAAAGTCAACGTTGACTTTGCTCCTCCTCCGTCCCATGGAGGGAGGTTTGCTCCATAGCTAGCCCACGCCTATTCGCATTGCACAGAAAAATAGAAGTTTTGGAGTCGTGCCTCACAATTCAGAATAAAATTGACTTTTAAAATTACTATGATTAAATGTACTAGGCACTACCATGATTATGATTAAGATTGACTTTACAGAATTATGAGCCATAGGCTTTTGCTTCCAACAATGTTTCAGGATATAAGCCATAGGTTGGTCTCCCTGTACGTACTAATGGAAAATTGGGAAGCATTCGTCTCAATCTCAAAATACTGCTGTAAGTTTCATGTGCAGAACCAGGGCAGCACACAAGGCATCTTTCCATTTCTGGAAGCTCTCGGATGCCTGCTTGGGCCAAGTGAAAGTGGCCTAGTTGGTAATCTGATGGAGACCCGATCTAATAGAGTATGCTTTATTCCTTACATTTAACTCACTCACCATATATGCCTTAGTTGACCAGTATCATATAACGATTGCTGTATGACCACTGTATGGGAATAGAAGAAAGCATGTATCTGGATACGTCTAAATAAGTTGGAAACAATGATAGCTTAAGTATAGATAAGCTTGTATCATATGGAACACTAATACCTGTACAATTTGGGGATATCATCATAGTGTAATCAAGAGACTATCTAGACTGTATACAGTGTTGAGTAAGCACATATTCTGTTTATTCAATCTCTGTGAATAGGTGAACTCTAACATAGCCTTGTGTAAACACTTGATATTACGGGACTAGTTATGATATACGAGCTAAAATGTCACCATTAAGCTATACTAATTCGATAATGACCATGCGCATACTAGATTTCTAGTATTGTTTGTTTTATTTTTTATTTTTCGCAACATGCATGCAAGATCATCTAATAATCTTTACAAAGGTATAAATGCAATAGTTGTTTTTCCGTAATTCAATCAATTGCATAAAAAGCCCATTACACAAAGACTTGCTACTTTTAGCAGCTCTCCTTGTTTTATTTGTTATATGTTATTGGTAGTAAGTTAGCTTCATATGCTTATTTTTGAAGCACTTTTTTTTACCCATTTTCACAATGTTATGTTTAGTGATGGTATGGGTTTTTAACACATTACTATAGGTTATGGTTTTGTTTTTGTTTTTCATTTTAGTTTGTTTCTTTATATTTTGTGGTTAGCTTTTATGATTTGTGTCTTATGTCTTAATCTTTAAAACTTTTATATTTTTTATAAATGTCTTAAATATTAAAAAAAAAAAATTATTTAATATTTATTAATTAAATTTGAAAATATATTTTAATTTGAAAATTACTAAATATTTTAAAAAATAAGATTTAATCACATATATACGACATTTAATTTGTATTTTCTTTAAGTTGCAAAAAGATATATTATACAAAAAAGAGTAAATGCATAGAGTAGGTTTCACATATATCAATAGTGTTAGGGCAATGGTATAATAACAAAACACCTGTCATGGACCTGCCCTTGGTGAAGAAAACCAAGTCACCCTAGACAAAACTAAGATAGAGTATGGTTGTGACAACATATGACAAACAAACTGAGCATACAAAAAAACATAGAGACAATTAAAAAAGCCTAAGGCCATACAGTATCCTCCATGGTTCTTCAACAATGGTGCAGACCTTGTAGTAGTCTTCATCATCAGTAGAGAGAGTCGGTTGTGAATTCAGAGGCAGTTTTGTTGCATAAGGAGGTATCGACATCCTCTATGATGAGCTGCCAGCCTGCTCTTGTCCCCCTGCATTTTCCATATTCAGCTCTGTATTCGGTGAAGCTTCTTCCAAGTGTCATATTGACATGGTGTCCTATTGATGAGGGATTTATTTTGGAGGGTCCTCACGTGCAAGCTTGGTGAAGACAAGGAAGTTGGCTTACCAAAGGAACTTTTAGAATTCCCGGAGGGATATGGGGAAAGAGATTTGTCTCTTTCTGAGACCAGTTGGGAAAGGACATTTTTCATGCTAGTAATGGGATAATCTTTGTGTTAGGGGCCAAGTCATTTGGTGGTGAGCCACTCCTTCCACCTCCTAATCATCCACGACCCCACAAATGCTAAGAGGGATGTGAGCACCATACCCCGCGGAAATGGAGCCTCACAGCGTTGCACGCCCCCTTGCTGCCCAGGAGCTGCTTCCCCTGCAAGGCGTAGCATAAATGCATCGCGACATGACTAGTAAATGATCTCGCAGCTTCCAAACCTTAACCTTCTTTCTGTGCAAAGAGATGGTGAGCCGTGTCGAAATGGGGAGAGCAGAGAATGCGCAGAGGATAAACATCTGTAGAAATTGGGTTCGTGTGGATCCATCATGCAAGGTTACCTAAGTGTTGAACCAAACATCGTCGAACATAAATGGCTTGCACTAGGAGGAGCGAGCCATTAAAGCCCCGAGCTTGTGCGAGGTGACCTGTGAGTAGAGTCAACTGCACTCCATTGTGAATAACCTACGCTGAGAGGAGTGCTGCATTAATACCCAAGAGGCGATGACAAGCATCATGTGTGGCATTCAATAGGCTATCATGCCTCCCGCCACGTCTCTCCTCGAAGAACTAGGAATTTGTAAAAAAAATTAATAAAATAATTTATGCATATTTTATTTAGTAAATCTTGTTTTAACTTATTTAGAATTAAAGCAAAATAACCACTAACGTTAAACTAAATAAACATTTAACCACATTAACTACAACAAAACAAATGAATCCCTAAACACTTTAATGCAATGCATAAAAAACAAAGTCAAGTAATAAGAAGCATCCAAAGAATTCAAAAGACAGAATCCACACGACAATATAAAACAATTAATCCAGTTTGACTATTCTGAAGCATCTGAAAGAATTCAGGAGACAGAGAAAGCAAGTGTCAAATGATATTACGGTGATTCCTTTCATTTCCTGAAATTAAAGAAACAAATGACTGAAATGGAGGTGAAAGAAAGTTGTTAAACACCCTCCCTGCCTCATCTAGAAGCACAACTATTTCTTTTGAGCAGAGTTGGGTGAACAAATCCATAGATGTTTTCTTTTCTCAATTGAAAGCAACCCACCTGCCCCTTAAATTCACAGCATAACCATCGGAAGAAGTAGTGGGAATTTCATGAGTTGAATGATTCATCTTACCAAATTACAGATTACATTTTCGTCCTTTGCAAGACATTTCTTTCTATTTAACGCACTTGTGTGTCGCCTTCTACTGCATCTTGCAAAGCATTCCATCGTAAGGGTTTGATTTGAAGATTGTTTCTCTAAAAGATTGCGGTAATGGCGATTCCAAAAATGGTGGCAGAGGGTAAAGGACAATCGATGGAAATGGCTCCTTACCTGAAGGAATGGCTCCATATCTTTAGATTGAGTTGTGTAATTAATGTTGTGCTATCAATTTAAAGGTGTTGTTGGTGTGCGGCTTGCATTAACGCATGAAGAGATGGGAAGGGATTTCATCTTTCGTTCTTGACAGCACAACCTCTCTCTATCGAAGTTTCTAATGATATATATATAGGCGAAAAATATTTGGCATGTGGTAGAGTATTAAATGTTGCCGCAGTTGCAATATAGGTCATTATATTTCAAATAGTTAAGATCCAATGGCCTATAAAGTTGCTGCAGCAGCATTTAATACTCTGCAGCATGCTATCTATTTTTCGCCATATATTTACTCTGAAAAATATTCTCAAGTTGTGTTTTCCATGCCTGATGTGGGGTGTGATGCGCTCTGCAGTGAACTCACACCAACTGAAAGAAAAGGGAAAGGAAACTTTGTTTGCGTGTCAGTTTACTGAACCTACATGCATACGATATGTTTTTAAAGATTATTTTTATTTTGTAAATAAGGGTTTAAACATAAATCCTTCTCCATTACGGAATAATATATTTTAAAAAATAATATTTATTATTTTTCAAAAATATTCATATTTTGTATACCTAGAGGAAGAAGTATTTTATGAGATAGTTGGAGAGTTGTAATGTGGTTGAGCACTTGGGTTTGTGCATGTATATAATCATGAAGAGACCATCGACCTCTTGAAATGAGTTGTCATACATGGAGGGAGTTGAATTCAAGTAGTGAATATTATGATAAAGGAGTTGGAGTCATAGGATGGTACCCACTTTGCGAAAATGCTAAGCAACTTTTGTTGGGACATAAAATGATACTTTGAGTAGATGAATGAGAGTTTGATTAAGTCAAGGTGAATGCAGTGGTCATGCTCTTGAAGGGAACGATAAAAATTTGGTGGAGAAATCAAGTATTACAATAGAAAACGATGTTGTCCAAATAGACAACTAGGTAGACATGAAGGCAACCTTATAGGTAGTTTGGTCTAGGTAACCAAACATGGATTGCAAGGAATGAGTTGAGGGAGTTGAGGCATACTGGCAAGATCCAAGTATACATCAATGCAATCTTCGACCTCATGTTGGAGATCAAAGAGATGATAGATGCAGATTCATTATACCACTTCATCAAGGGCCAGCAACTTTGGGCATAAAATGACCCGTGACACCAAAATGTGAAAACCTTTGTTGCAATGATCACTGGAGTTGACAAGTTGCTTAACTTCAAGACTAAGCTTGTACTAAGTCAAGGAGTGGAGGAAGGTGCTGCAACGAAGAAACATTTTGTCAAGTGTAAAGGTAAGGGCAAGGGAAAGGCATCGACAAAGATGGGTGAGGAGAAACCCGAGCAAGCATATGCGCCCAATGATAAACACAAGAGGAACACAATTGTATGTTGATTTATGTGAAAGGCCATCATGCAAGGGATTTCACATTCAAACAATAGAAGTTGAATTTTGTGAAACATCAATCAACTCAACCATTGGTTGGATTCTTGCAAGTGTTGAATGACATAGCAAGGAAAGAATAATAAGAGACGACGAACTTGTGTCATGTTCTAGTGGAAGTGAATGGGAAGAGAATCATCGCACTAATGGACAATGGTGCCACCCATAACTTCATGAAAAAAAGCTTGTTGATAGGCTTAGATTGCAAATTGAACCAGCACAAACCTCCTTCAAGGAGGTAAACTTAGAAATGGAGTAGGTGGTTGACATGGTGTAGGGATTTGGGATGAGGATAGGCGATTGATGGGGACAAGAAAACATCACTATAGTACCTATGGATGACTTTGATCTTTCCCTTGGGAAAGAATTCTTGTAGATGGCAGATGTAGCAGTCATTTCACACATTTGGGTAGACTATTTTTCCTTTTGGGTGAACAATAAGGAGGAATATTAGTGAAGTCTTCCAAATGACTACCTTACTATTGCTTGTAGCAACCAATGAAGGTACCAACATATTTCCTTGTGCAAGAAGCATTGAAGGCTCCAGAGGAACAAAACATACAACAATGGTCAACATGGCAAACAAGGGTGCAAATTAGTTGGTAGGAAATGCAAAGAACAACACCCGAAGAAACGAAGGTAGAAGGAAGATTTGTGGATTGTGCAAGGCAACCAAGAAACATTTAAGAAGCCATAGTACATGGTAAGTAAGGGGGGGGGGATAGGTTTTGGGAACACTTGAACAAGAATCAGTAAGGTGATCTAAAGACATATTGATTGTTGGTAGAGGGTGATGGTAAGATTGGGTTGAACATTCTTTTTCCATTAAACTTGAGTGTAAGGTATGGGCCAAACAATCATGATGATCCTTAAGAATGATTATAGTTCGAAACACTTGAGAGTGGTGCCATCATGAACCACTTACCTCCCATTGTTCATTAAAGAAGATAAATGAAATAACCCATGTCAAAGGAGTGGTAGCGAGGCCAAGGCATCATAGAATGATGTCAAGCAAATAAAATTTCAAGTGTTAGAAGCAGTTGAAGAGAAGACGGAAAACATTTATGTCTGAAGAACCATGCACCCGAAATTGAACTAGAAGGGTGATCAATAGGTTCAGCGTAAGCGAATTCGGCAGCAGGTAGAAGTCTTGGAGGTCACTCAAAGGTTAGTCTAGGAAGCATAGTACATGGAAGAATTAAAGTCAACATATCCAGTTCACATGTTGGGCAAAGGAGCACTTTCATGTAGAGATGTGAAGTTTGACTCACGACTAGATTTGTCCCCTCATGATCCCATGATGATCCCTTAAGTTAAGTTATCACAAAAATAACAAGGAAGGAAAATGACAACAAGGATTTTCTAGTGACATTGCAGTAGGTTGAGGAGAGCAACCATAGGGACATGTAAGTCTAGACATCAATCAATGAGGAATGACAAGATTTCTTTGGACATTATCGAGGACGATAACGAAGTTGAGTGGTGGAGGATGTAACGTCCTTTCCTTGAAACAAGAAATGACCCCTCTCTAATTTGAACATCGAAAAAATAAAATGCATCACAATCGGCACAGCTAGCTCAACCAAGTTATGATTGGTGCATTTGGGCACATCAAGGAGCACACATGGAAACCATGAGTAGAGATGTACTAGATCGAAGTGTGAATATTTTGGCAACAGACCATGCGACCAAGAGGCTTTAGTATAATAAAGGGGCTTCAATAGATGATAATAGGCTTCGATAAGCAGCAAGTAGTGAGAAGATGCCATTGGGACCTATTATGATGCACTTGTACCCAACACACCTTCAGGTGTACACTAGGGAGAGAGGGCCAGTTTTTTAACTAGGAGAGGTGTTATTGAACAATGGTGGTCATGGATGGGCCCTTTGGTCCTCCTTTAGGGGTATTATGGCTTAATGGCATTGCTAACTTCCCTTTAAAATGGTTTTAACCTCGGGGTTGGTGTTTAGGGCCCCTAAGGGTTGACCACTGGGTCTCATGGCTCCATATCCTTCTTGTGTGCTCTGGTGGCCTCTGCTTCAGATACAAGACACTTTTATTCATTCACAACCACTTTGAACACCCTTCTGGCCCTTCATTCAGTGGGTCCTTGCTCTCCCTGGCCTTATTTCCTCATAGTAAAACCTCCCTCAATGCTAGGAATTTTCATGCTTTGAGGAGGGAATTAAGAGAGTTTACAACATTTTAGCGGTTAGATGGGGTATAGCGCCCTCCTTTCAGCTCACTCAACCTTTCGTTCGGAGTGATTCGCTTATTTAAGCATGTTTTGTACCCCAGATAGCCTACCTTAAGCCTACCTTAGGCTATATTTTATTATTATTTTCTTTTAATTTTTAGTTGTCATTTTTATAATTTCAAATTCTTATTTTAAGGCATGTTGGCCTAGATTTTATTTGGAAAAGTGAGTGTGATATCATATAAATAAATATCCTCACTTTCATTTTCAAATCAGAACTTATGGGATGATACACTATGCACTTGTTTTACTCTACCTAGGGTTTCTCTTAATCGATGCACTCCTTTTGAGGAGGTTTTTTGGTTAATGAAAGCTATTTTTATGGCAATTCTTTGGTGAACCTCTACTTTTAGTGATGCTTCGATTTTTCGGATGAACACAAGCATAAGGAGGTCAAGCTTCTTACCTTTTTGTTTATATGTTGGTGGATGCACATGTCTGAGTCTTAGTAGTAGCCTTACAACTAAACTTTTCCCTAGGATAGGCCATTACCTTCCTTCTTGTCACCTTAGTAGACAATGACACGTCTCATTGTGAGGTTGCACTAGGGTTTCTCATTAGTTTTTCTAGGCTAGTTGCTTATCCTAAAACCCTTCCTCACTAGGTTAGCCATCTTCCTAAAAATCCCTAGGTTGGGTAGGGCTTGGGCTAGGGTAGTCTCCCTTTGTTTTCATACACCTTTTTTTCCAAACCTAGGTTTAGTTTAGGCTTAAATTAGGTTTAGGTTTGTCCCAGGGCTTAGTTTAGGTTAGTTTTAGAGTTAGTACCCTTGATTTTACACCTAAAAACAACCCTAGAGGCCATCGCTGACCTAGAAGCAGCCTCCTCCACTTTCACTTCTCTCTAGAATCTTGCTCCCTACCTCGCTACTACCTTTTCTCCCTCGCAACTTGCTTCTAGCATTCCTTTCTACCCTCGATGCTACCTTAGTAGCCCTCTAAATTACTCTAGCATCATCGCTTATCCTTTCTTCACCCACAACAACCCTCGTTGTTGCCCTTCCCATCGTTCACTATTGTTCCTCCATCCATCGCGGTTGTTGTTTCTCCCTCGGATTTGTTGTAGCGAGCCCCTCTTACTCCTTAGTCAGCTCACCACAGGGTGATGGCTTGGTATCCTCCCATCTTGTGCCTTTCTTCAGTGCTGCTGCATTTCGGAGGTCAGGTGTAGACCCATTTTCTTCTCACTCTCGTGACTTCACAACCTTCCCTTCCCATTCGTAGTGTATCCGCCTTGTGTCAGTCATTACACTCCATGCACTAACCAACCGAATATTGGTTAGAATATTGCTTAACATAAGCCGAGGTTTTGCCATCAAATCAAGCGCGATCGTCCCTCTCGGGCTCTCATTTGGTGCATACTTATGTTGGGCGTTCCCCGAGTTTCCCAACCTTCTTTTTAGCCCGAAGGATTCCCTTACAGTGGCATCCTTCCTCCTATCTGTAGTAAATCTTCCCTTCGCTTCAAGCGTTGCACCCTAAACACAACCAGACGAACAAGGTGGTTAGTGAACTACGAATTACAAGCCTGGGTTCCACCATGATTCAAGCATGAATTATCTTCCTAGGACGATGTACTAATTAGAGGAAATTTCAACTCAAAATGGGTCTTTCAACCCTAATTCAAATTCCATGTCATCATGTGTTAGCCAACGAAATTGTTTTAAATTTGAAATACTGTATAGGTCTTAAACAATTTTTTAATATAAATTTGGGGATAGGTGAATTTTCTTAATAATATAATTTGTCTAAGTGGTGCCCAAGCTTCCCAAAATTATCTTGGATATTGAAAATGAAATTAATATGCTAACCAATTTTAGGTAATACTTCTCCCATATATAATATATAATAGTACAAATAATTAATATCATAACTAATATATTATAATATTATAACTAATATATAATAATAATAATAATAATAATACATTATAATTAATATTTTTATAATAACCGTAAAAAGTTGTGTCCAATAACTTTTAACTAATATCATAACTAATATACCCATCCATATTTTAGGTAATATGCCACCAATAGATAATATATAATAGTAATAGTGATTAATATTATCTAATATTTCATAAAAAATATACCCATCCATCATTTAGATAATACATGACCAATATATCAAGTAATTCTAATTAATATTATAACTAATATTTAATAATATTATATTATAATTAATATTTTGTAATAACCCTCAAAAGTGAGTCCAATAATTTTTAACTAATATTAATATATAATACTATAACATTATATTTACTATATAATACTATTACATTATATTTACTATATAATAATAATAATAATACTACACACCTTGAAAAGTTGGGTCAAATAACTTTTAAGATGGAATTGTGTATTTAATTTTATTTCCTTATGTTGGGTGAAAACACTACATCAAACTTCGCCCTCATAAATCGATTTTAATACTAGCATTTGCACTAGGATGTGAAAAGGGACGCTGAGAGGGTAAACATATTGAATCTTTACCCTCAATATGTTTACAGAAGGTAAACTCTCTGTAATAGACCTTTCCTCATGGCACTGTTCGTTTACAAACCTCAAAACCGAACATGCCTTCTTTCCGTTCTTCCACGCTTCCCTCACTTTTCCAATTTACAAACCTCTGCACTTCGGCACTTCCTACCTTCCACACTTCCGTCCTTCCGTACTTCCGCACTCTCCACTTCTCCACCTTTCTGCACTTCTGCACTTCGCAATTAGAAATCTATGATGTTTTCACTTAATAAAATTTCCTCGTTGGTCTTGTTTTTTGGGGATTTTGATGATTTCAGAAGCACCTTTTTACTTTTTAAGTATCATTTTTTGGGCTCTTCCGCCTTTTGGAGTGCGGAACGCGAAGATCCTTTTTTTTCAAGTCATCGGAGAAATCTATTCTCGACCTCCGCCTTCCGCCTATGTGGATTGCATAATTGTCATTTTGTGTTAATAAAACGATTGTCTTTCCACTCTGCGGAATGCGGAAATCGAAAGTTACAAGTTCACAATAAAACCTTCCTTTCCTTCCGACTGCCAATTTCCGCTCAGCGGAATGCGGAAGATGGAAAAGTCCTTGTCGCATTTTTTATTTTTCTTATTTCTCGACTTCCAATTTCCGTAGTACAGAATGTGGAAATCAGAAATTTGATGTTTATTTTCGCAATTTTTGTTTTCTTCCGCTTTCTGCATTCTCATTATACTTTTTTTTGGGGATTTTGATGATTTCGGAAGCACCTTTTATTTTTTAAGTATCAATTTTTGGGCGCTTCTGCCTTGCGTAGTCCGCCTTCCACAGTGTGGAAAGCGGAGATCTTTTTCTTTCAAGTCATTGGGGAAATCTATTCCCGACTTCTACCTTCCACTTATGCAGATTGCAGAATTATCATTTTGTGTTAATAAAACGGTTGTCTTTTCGACTTCCGCTTTCTGCTACGCAGAATGCAGAAATCAGAAGTTACAAGTTCACAATAAAACTTTCATTTCCTTCCAACTGCCAATTTCCATTGTGCAGAATGCAGTAGACAGAAAACTTTTGTTATGCTTTTTATTTTTCTTATTTCTCGACTTTCGCTTTCTGCAGTGTGGAATGCAGCAATCGGAAATTTGATGTTTCTTTTCGCAATTTTTGTTTTCTTCCACTTTCTGCCTTCCATAGAGCGAAATGCGGAATGTAGAACCTCGATATGTTTTTACTTCAAATAAGTTTCTTTCCAACTTATGCTTTCCGTTGTGCGGAATGTAGAAGCCGAAAACACCAAATCCAAACTTTCCCAAACTTTTTATTTTCGAAGTTTCAGTTGCACTTCTTCATCTCAGGCGTTTATTTCTTTCTATATCTACGGTCTAGATTTGTTTTTCCGTTGAGGTTTTGTCTATATAGTCTGTTCGAATATCTGAGGTTTTTACCATTTTTTACCTGCAATTTTTATTGTACCTAGAGATTTTTACTGCACTGTCTTCTCGCTCGAGCTTACATTTTTCACTGGTTTTGAAAGATTTTTACCTGTAAGTTAACTCTTTAGGACCGTTTATCTTGTTATTTTTTACACTGTATTAAGTTTTGACCATGGTTGCCAAATTTTGGGCAAAAATGGCATCTCCTGCACCCAAAAACACAAGGTCAAAGACTACTTTGCAAGAGCAGAAGTCTAGAGACCCAAATGCCGGAATGTTCACAGACACTAGTGGGCGCATTTTTGAAAACCTACATTTGGACCGGTCGAGAATCTTTCTATCTTCGATAATGTGAATTTCTCGGCCATTCTTCATGACCAGCCGACTTATATCATAATTCAAAGCGCATAAATCCATCTAATTTCCTCTAGACCAACATTTATTCTCTACACAAACATGATAAAGTGGGTACTTGACCACGCAAAACCTGAGAACTGCATTTTCAATGACCACATTGGTACTTTTTTGGCCGTGTTCATACCTGATATTTTTTCCAAGGCTTATGCACTCGGACCCCCGAAACAACTACTAAGCCATAAGTTCTTGAATGAAGCAACCTCCCGCTTCGATTATGAAGAAGTGGTGAAATCATGGATGGACAATCCCACCTGTTTATCCCACAACCAGGTAATTCCTACCCTACTTCATGGTTCAGGGAACCATATTCGATGCCTGCAGTTATGTTCTGTCGATTATATGGGTTAGAGAATTACACATTATTCAAAGCAGAATGGGTTTCGATAGCTCGCTACACTCTTCTTATAGGTGAGTCTTTTAATTAGGCCCAAATTTTATTTGTTAACTTGCAGGAGTAAATTGATAAATACCAGAAAACTATGGCAAACATAAAACCCCAATTTTTACATGCCAGCCTATGTCATGGGAATTTTTTGTGCGACCTTGGCATTTCCTGACGTAGGTTGGAATTGGAAAAAGGATTCTCCGCTGGTCCATATTTACTGCTCTGACATGTGGGAGGATAATTTTGTTCCTCGCATATATGAAATCTGCGACCTTTTCTTAGGTTCCATGTATTATAAGATATTCAAGGATGATGCTCCAGAATTTTCAAAAAGAGCCATCGCTTTGATTACTTTACATGGAGATTGGTACGTCACGGAATATTTCTCCTATTCCATAATTTGGAGTAGCAACACTGTCCATTTATTGCCTAGAATTGTTCTAGATCGTAGGGTCTTACAGGAATTTGCATTCTAGACAGTCATCGATGGCGCCTATCCAAAATTGGCTAAGCACAAGAGGAATTGTTGGCCCAAGTTCCCGTTGTCTTTAGATTCTTTGGTTATAAAAAATTCTACCCATGCAACTCTGGTGGGTAAGGAAATTACAACTATGAACCTGGGAGAAGCTCCCAAAAGAATGCATGATCCTAAGGTTTACCTTGCTAGCCTTTTTACTCAAGAAAGGGCTAAGTTTAACTATGCACATGAGGATAAGCCAAATGATTCCATGTATAGGGCAGTTGTTGATTTTCGGGAAGCACTAGAAAATATCATTGATCCATAGGTAAAGTCCTATGTTTTCAAATATAAAAAAGATATGAAGCACTCTACCCTTCATTTTAGAAAATTGAGATTTGATGCAAAGGAAAAAGTTCATAGGGAAAATATGGAGAGAGAAGCAAGACATCAAGCAGCAGTAGCTTCTGCTTCAACATCGCAGTCCAAATATAAGGGAAAAACTATGATAGAAACCCCTTGGAGCGCTCAGTCTTCACAAGATATGAAAGTTCTGCAAAGAGGGGAAGATTTTAAACAGGGTCTAGTGAAGCTGAGTTCTCAGCTCCGGACATAGGTGCAAGAGGTTGAACCTCAACCAAAGAACCATAAACCTCAACCTGTTTCCCAGCAACCATAATTACCTAAAGCATAGTGGATCAGACAGAGCACGTACCTCAGCAGGTACTCAAGGATGAACAACCACTACAGATAGCTCCCCTTGCTATTTAAGATCAAGTGCCTCTCCAAAGCCCTATGATCCAATGGGTTAAGCCTAAACCCCAACCTAAAATTGAGATCTATGAAATTCATAGTGATCTAGAAGAGGAGCCTAGAAACCCCACATGCCTTATTAATATCCTTACCTCCATGACATCTTCTGTCAATGATGTATAGTTTTCAGCAGATATTTTTGATGCTTTATTCCCTCAGTCTTCTTTTTCCCATGTGAGTTTAAATCCTATTCTTGAGGACACTTATAGAGACCCATTAGTATCATTAGAATTTCCCATTCCTACCACCCCTTCTTCTCAACCTGTTTCATCAAGGGCCCCATACATCTCATACCACCACCACATCCTCGCATATCCCATCTTCTGAAGTATAAGTCCCTCCCCTCTCTAGAATTCCTTCTTCACAAATTAAAACCCCTATTCCCACATCTTATGATTCCCTTATATCTATTTTCCCTACTTCCCCCTTGGACATCAAACCCATCAATGTAGAAATTCCAGTCTCACAATCTCAATGAGAGGCATCAACTACACCCTAAATGGAAACCCTTTCAGGCTCAGAAGAAATGACAGATTTTTGAGAAGATGTTGTTGTTTCCTTAGGGAAGTATTTTTGTAGCAAGAAAGATAATGGCATATTGAATAAAGGATCGAAGAGGACGAGAGAAGGCACACTCAAACATGTGCCTGCCCTTAATCAAGTTTTCTAGAGAACGGATGCCCCTAATGAAAAACAAGGATCATTAGATACAACAGGTGCTATGGTAGCCTTTGCTGGGGCTAACTATGATTCAGTGTCACAGCTGACTAAATATCTCCTCGGTAAGGAATAGGAACTATAGTAAGCAAAAAAGGATCTAGAAGCAGTATAGGCATGGCATCTTAAGGAGATTGATCTCCTTAAACAAAAGCATGAAGATAAATAGACAATCGCAGAAGAAGATTGATCATCTCAAGTGTCCACTTGAGAAATTAGAGATCCTGAACCAACAACATAGTAATCAAAGAATGCTACCCTAGAGAAACAAATCAAAGAATTACCTCCTTCTTTAGCTGCCTCAACATTTTCAACATTAACAGCTAAAGAATTTAAACAACTAGCTTGTAGGGTCAATGAGAAGTATCGCCAGTCCATGATCGTTTTGTACACAAGGTTTGGTGAAATGAAGGAACTGTGCAATTCATTGCAAGAATAGTTAAATGTCCTACAATATCACTATACTCAGAGAACTGCAGTAATTAAGGCACTTGAGGATGTGATTGGCTGGAAAACACATATCAGAGATAGACCAAAGGATATGCCAATCATGGATAAACTTTGGGCTAAGAAAACCGAAGTCACCATCGAAAATTGGGAAGGCCTCTGTGATGCAGTAGAGACCATCATCCAAGATGGACAAGCGGCATGCAAGCACAGGTGGACAACTTCAGACGTTTTGCTCGGTTCCTTAGGGTTTCCTATATTAGGACCAATCAAAGAGGCACCTTCCCCCAAGATAAAATTGGAAGAAGTTGGACGACCCTTTGATGTAGTTAAGGAGCAAATTCAGGTTGTCACCCAGCTCACCTTGCAGGAGATCACGAGATGGATCGAGACACCTAATTCTGCGATGGTTAGGATACAGGTTTATCTTGGTGAATGGAAAAAGGTGAAGAAGAGGGAGATCACGTCCCATATTTTGAGGGAAGAAATACAAATTGAAAATCAATACATCGAAAATATTAGAAAATTAGAGAAAATCCTAGGATCTTAGATGAAAAGTTGTGTTCCGTCCTTCGCCAAACCTAATCTGTTTGATCCTGTAATCCCACATCTTGGGAATTTTCCTTTTTTGTAAGACTTTGCAATGTTATTTAAAGGGAGATGTTTCCCAAGTAGAGAGGAGGAATTTTTTGAAGGCTAAGCCTAGGAACACATCGAAGGACAAGATGGCTTATTTTCATTACACATGCTCAGAGTCTTGTGTTAAGTTTCAGTATCAGAGGCTCGTGAGTATTGTATTAAGTATAAGCCGAGTAGTTTGATGCAATTCATGTAATTTGGTTTGGAAAAAGTGGAAGGTTGTGGATGTTCATATTTTCTTCCTTGGAATTTATAAGTTCCGTTGATGGCCTGATTTCTCATTACATGGTTAACATGTGCTATGCATGTCGAATGAATGTCTTTGCTTGATTTATGTGACCTATAAAATTACAGTCATTTTGTGGTATGTTTCATGGTTGTCCATTAGATGTTTTTAATTGATTGTAGTCCTTCTATTTATATGCATTTCCAATTATTGTTTGTTATTTGTAAATGTGTTGGTTGATGTACTGATTTATGTTTATGAAAATGACATATGGAAGGTGCATTAAGTGAATGTTTTTGTTTAATTCACATGCAAATCATGATCAATAAAGATTTTTTATTTTTGTTATTGATTAATCATCAATCATTAATCATTAATGTTTAAACATGCAAATCAAGATCAATTTCTGCACCCAAGTTTACGCTAACTTAAACAAATAAAATTGTGAAAGCTTCATCAAGGCATTAGAGATATACAACAAGTCCAAGAGACAATATTAGTTAACAATTAAATATTAGATAAAGCATTGCAATTTTTATTGTTGAGTTTTATTTAAAGTTCATTTAAGGAAATAATATTTGATCTATATTTTTATACGTTAAGTAACTATTTCCTTTCTATCAATTATATATCATAACCTTCCTACCTAAAAACTTTGACACTCAGTGTCTCAGTTTCCTGAAACATTTTAGTCTAGAACCCAATTACTTCAAAATTTCTTGGATCTTCCTTGAAACAAAAGAAGATCTCTTACATTAACAAGTCACCAAATAAAAACAATAAATCTATAGAGAAAACAATCAGAAGCCTCAACCACATTTTGGTTTTAAATATTTTGAAGCAAGTAAGATTTCCTCTTGTTTCCTACGTTGGACATATGGATTGTCTTGCATTTGAGAGTATCTGGAAAAAGAGAAAGTTGGAGAAATGTGAAGGCCTGAAAGAGTTGTAACTCTTGATATTGCAATGAATGTAATCCCTTGTATATCAATGTTTCCGATATCTATTGTTACATTTTGTAGGGTCATACCTTGGTCTTTATGAATTGTTAAACCCCATGCCATACGAAGTGGTAGTTTTCTACACGATCCTCTTGTTATGGAAGATATTGGAACATAACTATGATTAGAAGCATCCCATAAGGGTCCATTTTAATGGAGAAATTTGACAACAACAAAGGATGGTAAGGTAGCAGGTTGTTCATTGGAGTTGTAGACAATGTCAATGACTTTTCCAACTGATCCGTTAACAAGGCCTACTTGAACCCATAAATTTGTAGTTAACATGACTTGTTTACCAATAGCAAGAAGGACCTTTAATGGCAACTGTTTATCATCAATGGATTGGTGGAAATCTTTGTTCCTTTGTTCTGCAAAGCAATGTGCAATTGGCATATTAAGGTGTTTGATCATGTGTTTGTTGTGTAATGCAACAGAGCTATTACTGGGATACACGTGGATAGATTGTTGAAATGAATAGTTTTACACATGTGAAAGGCATGAGTTTGTTCTTGTCATTAAGAGTGCCTAGTCTTCAATAGTTGGTGTTGCATTCGAAGGTTTGGTAAGAGTTGGCGAAAGGAAGTTTGAGAAGTGATATTTCGTTGTTGTTAGAAAATAGTGTTGAGCATGATAAAAGTACCAAATGTATGCCAGAGAGTAGTTGCAATGGATGAGGCTGCATACATGGGGATGTCCTTTACAGGAGGCAATTGTCCAAAGTCACCAAGAAGGATCATGGAACAACCACCAAACGAGATTGTACAATGTGAGGGGAAATATTGACATAAGCGTGCATCAATTTGAGTTAACATTTTTGGTCCAATAAAGCTCATTTCATCGATGAGAATATAGCGAATATGGCGGAGTTATTCCTAAACTTTTGAAATGGATTGGCCTTCAAGGGGGTGCATTTCAAAAATCGGTATTTGAAGAGCATAATGTATTGTAAATGCATGTATGTTAAATGCAACATTAACACTAGTTGGAGCAAGGAGAAGAAGTGGGGAGGTAGTTTGTTCAGATGCAGTTTGGAGTGCATATTTCAAGAAAGATATGAGGTAAGATTTCTCAGTGCCTGTAGTACCTTGAATCCCCATTCTGAGTGGTTGAGCAAGTGTAGTGTTTCTAAAATGAGAAATCACAAGGTCAAAGGCTATGCGTTGTGTGGGAGACAAGGAATCAGGTGAACTGGAGAACGATGGGGTATCTTCATGTAGTTGGATGGACAATCGATTGAGTTCAATGAATGGTGTTGATGTCTCATGCAAATTGGTGGTTATATTGTTATGTGTCCAATTGTGTTTTTTTGTCAAAATCACAATGTACAAGCACTTTAAGGTGATCAATCCATTCATCCATGTTATGGGGCAAGAGAAAGGTAATTGCATCAGAGTTTGAATCATCGGATAGAGGATTAGAGGGTTGTTCTTGTTCATGTTCAACATGCCACACAACATATGTGCCTTTAATTTCATTCCAATGAGAAATACTTTCAGAACTTGTCGTTCAAATATCCTGACCGATGGAATGAAAAGGTTTTTATAGAAGAAGTTCGCTCCAACAAAACGGTTCAAAATATGAAGAATCAAAGGGAGGAATGGAAGTGAATTTTGGATAGAATATAACAATATTGTGATGCAAGTTTTGTTTCCATGGATTTTTTTTCCTATTAGGATAGAAAGACCAAGAACGAGCAACTTCAAGCAGGGTTAGATGTTCAAGAGCAAGGGGCCTTTGCATGTATGCAAATATGAAGGGTGGGGTGAGGGGGGGGGGGGGGGGGGGGGGGTTGGAGGGGTGTTAGTAGTGTCATTACAAACATGATAGAAGACACTTTGGATTACATTTAGGGAAAAGAAGTGATGTGTACAAAGCACAAGAGGGAGTTTTTGGAGCATGTGACATGTCTCTTGTGCACTAATATCTCATTCTCCAACTGTTTGTGCAAGCAATTGTTTGATTGGCTGAAGAATGGGGTCATCACTTAGTGTTGCATGTGCAAGGAGAGAGAAAATTGCATGCCAGATTTCTGATTTTGTCTCTACTTTTGATGCATACTTTGAAATGTATTTGAGGACAACATGTCTAGAAAGAGCAGGTTGGAAATTAACATTAACCCTCCATATTGAAAGCATGGTAGGGTTGTGAATATTTAGAAGGGAATCATTTCTTGCATGATTGTAGGTTTTATGTCCATTTGGATCAATGAATAACGAAGAAGTAGCTTGTAGGTAATAAAAAAAACCATAGCGACATTGAACATATGTTCCTTTTTTGTGAAGTCAAGGTTATTTTGAATATTTGGTGTGCCTTTGAACAAAATTTTCAAGTTCTTCATAGTCAACTGAGTAGTTGGATGCAAATATGGATGGTGATGCAAGACTTCATGGATCATTTGTAGTAGAATGCAAATATCATCTGATGGAACAATGAAGAGCATGGCTAGATATCCATTTCAACAATGAACATGACCATATCATCTGATGATTTTTATCATCAATGGAACCACCCCCTTGCGAGCATTTCCAAGTGGTATTTCAAACTCTTTTTCTAACACTTAACCAGTTCTCTTCAAACCCTAGGTCACCAAGGTGATTTCATGTTTCCTTCAAACTTGGCAAGTGAGATTCCCAATGGGTATAGTTCAACAAGGTGATTCCAGAAAAAACACTTTCATCTTCTGTAGCTTCTTTCTCTCTCCTCGGCGGGCATTTTTTTGGAGCAGTGCAAATATGGCTGAGAGGCACTTTTGGTAGATTGATATCTTCTTCCTGAAAGACTTTTTGGTCAGGATAATTATATGGTTGGATGCACCATACAAGTTTCTAGAGATATACACTCTCATAATATTTTTATAATCAACCCATGAGCTGTGGCAGGCATTTTTCTAAGGCCTGTTAGGCATATTTTACCAATAATTCATACTTAGACAATTTTTGATTTTCTCCTAGCCTTGGTCTAATTTTCCTAAACCATAGTTTTGGCAGGTCCATAAATTCTTCTTCAGTGTCTCTTTGGACAAATTGAGACCATGGTTGAGTAGACAAAACAACAACCTACAATATCCCCACGTGGTGCGGGTATTTTCTTCAACAAACCATTTGTGGAGGGCATCCTCTTAAGGCTACTTGGACCAATATTCCCACACTTGGCCAATTTCCTGATTTTCACTAATTTCTCGTATTTCTCCAGAACGATGTCATAATGTAACAATGATTTCACCTTCATGCCACATAGTCATCTATTCCATGCCATTCCATGCGGGCATCATCCTTAGTGCGGGCATCAACCTTAATGCGGCATCACTTAGCCCCTTTACAACACTTAGCCATTTTTTCCGTCTTTAGTGTGCAAACTAAGATTTTTCTTCTATTTTTCGAGGTTGATATTTTCCTTATCTATTCAGCATAAGAAAAACCAAGAGCATGGCTATATATCCATTTCAATAATGAACACAACCATATCATCTGATGATTTTTATCATCAATGGAACACCCCCTTGCGAGCATTTCCAAGTGGTCTCTAAAACTCGTTGTCTAACACTTAACCTGTTCTCTTCAAACCCTAGGTCACCAAGGTGATTTCATGTTTCCTTCAAACTTGGAAAGTGATATTCCCAATGGGTATAGTTCAACAAGGTGAGTCGAGAAAAAACACTTTCATCTTTTGTAGCTTCTTTCTCTCTCCTCGGTGAGCATTTTTCTAGAGCAGTGCAAATATGGATGAGAGGCACTTTTGGTAGATTGATATCTTCTTCCTGAAATACTTGTTGGTCAGGATAATTATATGGTTGGATGCACCATACAAGTTTCTAGAGATCTACACTCTTGTAATATTTTTATCATCAACCCATGAGCTGTGGCGGGAATTTTCCTAAGGCTTGTTAGGCATATTTTACCAATAATTCATACTTAGACAATTTTTGATCTTCTCCTAGGCTTGGTCTAATTTCCATAAACCACAGTTTTGGTAGGTCCATAACTTCTTCTTCAGTGTCTCTTTGGACAAACTGAGACCATGGTTGAGTAGGCAAAACAACAGCCTACAATATCCCCATGTGGTACGGGTATTTTCTTCAACAAACCATTTGTGGCGGGAATCCTCTTAAGGCTACTTGGACCAATATTCCCACACTTGGCTAATTTCTTGATTTTCACTAATTTGTCGTATTTCTCTAGAACGATGTCATAATGCAACAATGATTTCAACTTCATTCCACATAGTCATCTATTCCATGCCATTCCATGCGGGCATCATCCTTAGTGCGGGCATCAACCTTAATGCGGGCATCCCTTAGCCCCTTTACAACACAACCATTTTTTTGTCTTTAGTGTGCAAAATAAGATTTTTCTTCTATTTTTCCAAGTTGATATTTTATTTATCTGGTCACCATAAGAAAAAACAAGAGCATGGATAGATATCCATTTCAACAATGAATAGAACCATATCATCTGATTATTTTTATCATCAGTGGAACACCCCCTTGCGAGCATTTCCAAGTGGTCTCTGAAACTCTTTGTCTAACACTTAACCAATTCTCTTCAAACCCTAGGTCACCAAGGTGATTTCATGTTTCTTTCAAACTTGGAAAGTGAGATTCCCAATGGGTATAGTTCAACAAGGTGAGTCCAGAAAAAACACTTTCATCTTCTGTAGCTTCTTTCTCTCTCCTTGGCGAGCATTTTTTTGGAGCAGTGCAAATATGGCTAAGAAGCACTTTTGGCAGATTGATATCTTCTTCATGAAAGACTTTTTGGTCAGGATAATTATATGGTTGGAAGCACCATACAAGTTTCTAGAGATATACACTTTCGTAATATTTTTATAATCAACACATGAGCTGTGGCAGGCATTTCCCTAAGTCTTGTTAGGCATATTTTACCAATAATTCATACTTAGACAATTTTTGATCTTCTCCTAGGCTTGGTCTAATATCCATAAACCATAGTTTTGGTAGGTCCATAAATTCTTCTTCAGTGTCTCTTTGGACAAACGGAGACCATGGTTGAGTAGACAAAACAACAGCCTACAATATCCCCATGTGGTGCAGGTATTTTCTTCAACAAACCATTTGTGGCAGGCATCCTCTTAAGGCTACTTGGACCAATATTCCCACACTTGGCCAATTTCCTGATTTTCACTAATTTGTCGTATTTCTCCAGAACGATGTCATAATGCAACAATGATTTAAACTTCATTCCACATAGTCATCTATTCCATGCCATGCCATGCAGGAATCATCCTTAGTGCGGGCATCAACCTTAATGTGGGCATCACTTAGCCCCTTTACAACACACAACCATTTTTTCTATATTTAGTATGCAAATAAGATTTTTCTTCTATTTTTCTAGGTTGATATTTTCCTTATCTGGTCACCATAAGAAAAACCAAGACCATGGCTAGATATCCATTTCAACAATGAAAAGGACCATATCATCTGATGATTTTTATCATCAATGGAACACCCCCTTGCGAGCATTTCCAAGTGGTCTCTCAAATTCTTTGCCTAACAATTAACCAGTTCTCTTCAAACCCTAGATCACCAAGGTGATTTCATGTTTCCTTCAAACTTGGAAAGTGAGATTCCCAATGGGTATAGTTCAACAAGGAAAGTCCAGAAAAAACACTTTCATCTTCTGTAGCTTCTTTCTCTCTACTCGGCAGGCATTTTTCTGGAGCAGTGCAAATATGGCTGAGAGGCACTTTTGGAAGATTGATATCTTCTTCCTGAAATACTTTTTGGTCAGGATAATTATATGGTTGGATGAACCATACAAGTTTCTAGAGATCTACACTCTCGTAATATTTTTATCATCAACCCATGAGTTGTGGCAGGAATTTCCCTAATGCCTGTTAGGCATATTTTACCAATAATTTGCACTTAGACAATTTTTGATCTTCTCCTAGGCTTGGTCTAATTTCCCTAAGCCACAGTTTTGGCAGGTCCATAAATTCTTCTTCAATGTCTCTTTGGACAAATTGAGACCATGGTTGAGTAGACAAAACAATAGCCTACAATCTCCTCATGTGGTGTGGGTATTTTCTTCAACAAACCATTTGTGGCAGGCATCCTCTTAAGGCTACTTGGACCAATATTCCCACACTTGGCCAATTTCTTGATTTTTACTAATTTGTTGTATTTGTCTAGAACGATGTCCTAATGCAACAATGATTTGAACTTCATGCCACATAGTCATATATTCCATGCCATGCCATGCGGGCATCATCCTTAGCGCGGGCATCAACCTTAATGCGGGCACAGGATTAGCCCCTTTACAACACTTAGCCATTTTTTCTGTCTTTAGTATGCAAAATAAGAATTTTCTTCTATTTTGCGAGGTTGATATTTTCCTTATCTAGTCACCATAAGAAAAACCAAGAGCATGGCTAGATATCCATTTCAACAATGAACAAGACCATATCATCTGATGATTTTTATCATCAATGGAACACCCACTTGCGAGCATTTCCAAGTGGTCTCTCAAACTCTTTGTCTAACACTTAACCAGTTCTCTTCAAACCCTAGGTCACCAAGGTCATTTCATTTTTCCTTCACACTTGGAAAGTGAGATTGCCAATGGGTAGAGGCCAACAAGGTGAATCCATCAAGACCGCTTTCATCTTCTGGAGCTTCTTTCTCTCTCCTCAGCGGGTATTTTTCTGGAGCAGTGCAAATATGGCTGAGAGGCACTTTTGGAAGATTGATATCTTCGTACGAAAAGATTTTTTGGTCAGGATAATTATATGATTGGATGCACCATACAAGAATCTAGAGATCTACACTCTCATAATATTTTTATCATCATCCTATGAGCTATGGTGGGCATTTCCCTAAGGCCATCTAGGCACATTTTACCAATAATTCCATACTTGGACAATTTTGTATCTTCTTGTAGTCTTGGTCCAATTTATCTAAACAACAATTTTTGCAGTTTTTGCATGTTTTTGTAGGTCTAATTTCCCTAAACCACAATTTTTTCATGTTGGGCGTGCATTTGAGTAAAGCAATCCAAAATTGACTTGCTTCAGTAAAATCCACGCACATGCCTGATTTCATTTTCCCATACCTCAACCTGTCATACACGTGTTGAGTGTATTGAGTGTAAAATATGTCATATAATCATATAAACCCGTAAATGGTAGTTTTCACTTTTCCCTACTTGTCATATTCTGAACCTTCAACCGACTGCCAAATACGTCACTTAACAAACCATCAAATTCTATGATTCGATGAACCTGAATCGAGTCAGATTCTGATGGCATTGAGAATGATTGCATCACCTAGACGTGAACTCAACATTTCATCGTGATTAACCTTTTTTCCCCCCTTTCAATCATTCCAAGGGCCAACACAGTAAACATATCCAGATTTGGCCTGACCCCATGGATTCCTTCCTAGCAGCTGCAATCAATTACCAATCATGTTTCTTTTTATGTAAGATTGATAAAGAGGGGCCATTGTTATCAGTAGGCTATTGAGTATCCAATACATTCTCTATGTTCATTAATTTTTGTCCACTATGGCCACAAATGTGCGCAAATTTGAGTTCACTGATAGTATGAGTGAAATGGGTAGAATTGGAAAGAATTGGAGATAGTTTCATCCAAGTTTGATGGCTTTCATTGGAAGTTCCATTCCATCTTATTGTTTTTATGTTCGTTTGGCATTCCTTTCCCATCACTGAGTGAATTCTTTCATGCACTAATTCAGCACCCTATCCCTCTTCAACAACCCAAGCATTCCCTCTTGGTAGCATAGCAGGATTGATTTCTTCAATTCTAGCTTTTAATTTGTCCACATCAGATTGCTATTACATGTTGTTTTCCGCTGAGCCATATTTGTCTGTGGCATTTATCTCTTCCTTACCATTTTATTATTTCATTGATATTTCCCTTTTTTCCTTAGATACCTCTCATGCATTGTGCATCTCTGTTATAATTCTTCTCTACTCGCATCTCCCATCCAGATAACTAGAATGCAACTTCCTCTTCTACTCCCTTTCTACCCCTGGTGTTGAAACATGTCCACTTCAGCCTTGTTTTCCCCCCTGTGTTTCATTGTCATGTTTTCCTTGTTCCACAGTAATTGGTATCTTTGTTTG
Organism: Pseudotsuga menziesii; assembly: GCA_001517045.1. Taxonomy (NCBI): domain Eukaryota; kingdom Viridiplantae; phylum Streptophyta; class Pinopsida; order Pinales; family Pinaceae; genus Pseudotsuga; species Pseudotsuga menziesii. Next base: position 26,850 of record LPNX010386144.1, on the reverse strand, counting down.
AAGCCAGGAAAGTACAGCAGAGGATGGGTTGGCTTGTGGGTGAATCCACATTTCAATTTCACTCAAATGAAATCCACTTGTAACATGGTCAATCTGACCCTTGAGGTCTATAAATAGAATTTAATAGGTAGTAGGGACAATTCTTATTGAAGGAGTTGTTTGATGTTACTGATTCAACTATAAACTATCCCTCTGCTCTGTAATGAAAGCATAATATAATAAAAAATGGTCTTAGGCCCCTTTTAAAAATTTCTTGAGTATCGATATGGTTATATTTTTGCATTATCTCTGTTTTTTTCATTGGAATGTATTATATATGTTCTCATTTATTAATTTCTGCAAGGAACGATGATGATTTATATTATAATAATAAAAACAGACGATACAAACTTGCAGAGCCATGAGATTAGTTTCCAAACTATGATGCTCGTCAACAAGAAACCAACATTTATAGTTGCTTTGTTCTCATTTCAAATGTTGGATGCATTCTTATTTCACAATAGAAGTTTAATTTATGTCTGAAATTAAAACTATACTAGTCTAATTAGGCTTTTGTATGCAAACTTCCAAATTTCATACCTACAGTGTACTTCGATTGGAATTGGTGTGCATTTTTAGTTCTGGCCATGAAAAATTGGAAAATACTATCAATTGTTGTTTTGGATGACTTGTATTTAACTGTAGATCTTACAATTTACATAAATGAGTACAAGAGTTTGTAGAAGAGATTGGTATGTCTATGTTATAGTGCATTAATTTATTCAATATAATATGAAATAATGATCTATCAATTCATTTGTAGAATATATTTCAAGAATATTTCATATGTCAATTCATTTGTAGAATATATTATGAAGAATATGTTTCATCATTTGTACTTTCATACACACTTCTCAGTATGGGTTGCCCATTAAACTCTCTTAGATATAGGAAAAATGCACATATGGATTACACATTACACTTGTATTACACATTAGAAACACATTAACTATATAAAAATATATGCATTGCCAATAAATACTGACAATTTATATTACAACAATATTAGTATGTACATAGACATCAAATGTACACCATATTATGTACAGTGATCAAATTTGAAGGGTGGGTCTTAATTTCAATAGGAAGGGCACATATTCTCTTAGCCCTTCAGAGATGAAGGGAAATATAAATAATTGTCCTTTAATTGACAAGTATAAATTAGCCAAACCTTTTCACCAAAAAAAATGCAAAAAACAAATATTGTTTTTTTAGCGCTTATTGTGAAATCATACATGTATGTGATGGAGGGGCCTAAGTCAACTGAATCCTTGCAACTCACTGTATTTCTAAGTCTCAACACTCCTTTTAAATTGAACCAGAATACCAAAATAAGTTTATTAATGCCTAGATTTGAGAAAGTTATAGGTGTGTGTAATTAAGTGCTTGGGTCTCTAAAATTTGTTGTGTTTCGTACCAGTCTGCGGTTCACTAAATTGATAGTCATCGGTAGGAATTTAAATTATTTAATGAATACAGTTAATGTGTATAACCTCTATTCCTTAAACATTTTCCATGCTGATGTAGGAAACTACCCTCTTTATTGTCTTACCAAAAGGCATGATAATGAGGAAGAAGACCTAAAATTATGGACTTTACCTTTAAAGAATGCCTTGCAATCACATTGGTAAGGACTCGTGATAAGAATATCAGAACGATCCAATGTGTCAAATCTTAGTTGATACTATTAATTAAATACTTATAACACAAATTCAATATAAGACTTATAGTTGTATCTTACTCTTTGCATCTTGACACAATTAATATTTTATGGTTGTCTTTGGGCCTTGACCCAATTCGTATTATAAGGTGAGGATGTGCAGTCATAATAATCCTTAGTTATGACTATGAGATGACGATTTAAAGAGAAGAGGATGTAAAGAGAAGAGAAACTTATATGGATGGATAATTTCAAAAGTTGCACTTCTTTTGAAATGTTGATATAAATTATGCCCTTCTTTATTGGAAGGGTAAAATTCAAATTTTAATTTTTTTTTGAAGGACAATTTTAACTTTACACTTCTAGGAAGGGCTAGAACCCTTTGGAAGGGCTGTGAAGGGTTCAATTTTGAACATTTGGGAGGTTTTTGCAATTCCTCCTTTTTAGAATAAGAAAATTTGCTATAGCTTCTCTTGCCTTTTCTAGAACCCTCCAATTCTACAAAAGCTTCATCGACCATATGTTTTAATTTTTTTTCTAGCTCTTTCACTTTGTTTGCAAGATTTATCAATTTGGTATGCAATCTATCTTTTTCTTCTAGGCATTTCTTCAACGTCTCTACATTATTATTTTTCTGATTTGAGTGCTCATCTTCCTTTCTTTTAATATCATCATCTATCCACTTCAGGTCAGATTGAACTGCAGTTAATTTTCTCTTGACCTATTGCACCTCCTTCTTGAGCTCTTGTGCCCTCAAATTGATATCAGATGGAGTATACAAAATTGATTCTGCGACAAGTTTATTCTGCAAATCTTTAATTTGGGATTTCAAATCTTGTATCTCACTATCACATCCCAAATGTAGTGCTTTTCCCTTCTCCAATAGTTTTTGGTGAAGGTCTCTAATTTCGGCCTCCTTCTCCTCTATCTTCTTATTCAATGTTGGATATGATGAGCCAAATGTAAACTCTACAACATTAATTGTTGAAGCAGCTTCATTCAAGTTCTTCTCTCGTTGTTGCAAGGACTTATGAAAATGGAGTAAGCTCTCCATAGTTACATCACCTAGTTTTGTAATGCCAAAAAGTTTTGGTGTGATGGCCTTTTTAACCTCCACTTTGGATTCTTTTGTTGTACTGATCTTTTTACCCTTTACTGTTTATTCTTCTGGTGTGCAGACCTATTTACCCTTGACTGTTGATTCTTCTGGTGTGCAGACTTGTTTACCCTTGATTGTTGATTTTTTTGGTGTGGAGACCTATTTACCCTTGACTGTTGATTCTTCTAGTGTGTAGATATGTTTACCCTTGACTATTGATTCTTCTGGTGTGCAGACTTGTTTACCCTTGACTGTTGATTTTTTTCCTCTTCCAGCACTATTAGCCTCAAGAGTTGTTGAAATACTTTCAATTCTCTTTTTTTGTAGCAACTCATTTTTGTTTTCAATTGTTTTATTCAATTTTTCCAATCTTGCTTCATATTCTACAGTCTTATTTTGTTGTTTAATGATCATTTCTCTCACTGCCCTTTGAAACTCAACCTTCAAAACTGCAATAAATGTTTATTTCTTCTTCAATTCTTGCTGAAGTTCTGCTTGCTTACCAAAAAAAGTTTTCAGTGGTGGCATGTTCAAAACTTTAGCCCTGTTTTTCAGCTCATTTTCAAGTCTCCCTATAGCTTCCTCATATTTTTTCTTTTGAACCTGATACATGTCTTTCAGTCTGTTAAGGTTAGAAATTGATTTTGCTAGAACTACGGTAAATTTAGAACATTGATCCTTAGTAAGTTGATCCTTTTGGCCAATTATTTTTTCAGTTTCCACAATTATTTTCTCTAAACCTGTAACACGATGTACCAAATCAAGAATTTTGACATCCTTAGTTCTGCAAAATTCATCGTTAGGTTTGAAGGAATCCTCCCACAAGGTAGATTGTAATTTGAAACGTACCATTTTATCAAATAAAGAAAAAACAAATCTACCATCAAAAGAATATTTGGCATGAATTAGGTCTTCATCACTCGTTGGTAAATGGTCCATATCATTGTTCACAAATTCCTCCCATTGATCTGCATTTTCATTTCCATGCATTCCAACCAAATTTGTGACAACAACATATTCTTCAAGGGAACGTGAAGGCATTCTATTTCCCACAAGTTCCATATTGTCCTCTAAAGGTTGGTCGATCTCCTTTTTTCTAGTTGAGTCACCCATTGAAGAAGCAGAGTATGACTGATCACCAATAACCTTGTCGCAACTATAGCAAATGTGCCGAAAATGCATGAGTTGACCCGCGCATTGAAAGCTAGCATTAGTTTGGCGGGTGTGCACAGATATCCATATATACGGTCGATATAGAGATGAAAGTTCCTCTAAAATTAAAAACGTCAATATTTGCACGGTTTTTCCGCCATGATAAAAAAAAATGAAGTATTAATCCACGAATGTTCAAAACGTGGAAATATTTCGTGGAAAAATCTGACCAAATGTTTTAGTGTTCCGACTTCCTCTTTCCATTGTGTGGAATGCGGAAGTCGGAAACGCCAAATCCAAACTTTCCCAAACTTTTTATTTCCGAAGTTTCGGTTGCACTTCTTCATCTCAGCCATTTATTTTTTGCTATATCTACGGTCTAGATTTATTTTGTTGTTGAGGTTTTGTCTATATAGTCTGTTCGAATCTATGAGGTTTTTACCATTTTTTACCTACAATTTTTACTATACCTGGAGATTTTTATTACGCTTTCTTCTTGCTCGAGCTTACATTTTTCACTGTTTTTGAATGCTTTCTACCAGTAAGTTAACTCTTTATGACCATTTATCCTATTATTTTTTACACTGTATTAAGTTTTGACCATGGTCGCCAAATTTCGAGCAGAAATGGCATCTCCTACGCCCAAAAACACAAGGTTAAAGACAACTCTACAAGAGCAGAAGTCCAAAGACCCAAATTCCAGAATCTTCACGGACACTAGTGGGAACATTTATGAGAACCTACATTTGGACTGGTCAAGAATCTATTCTATCTTCAATAATGACGATTTCTATGCCATTCTTCATGACCAGCCGGCTTATATAAGAATTAGGAGAGCACAACTCCATATAATTGCTGCTATACCAACATTTATGCCCTACACAGACACGGTGAAGTGGGTACTCAACCATGCTAAACTTGAGAACCATGTTTTCAATGACCACGTTGGTAATTTTTTGGCCGCATACAACCCTAATTTTTTTTCCAAGGTTTATGCACTCGGACCCCCGAAACAACTACTAAGCTGTAAGTTCTTGATTGAAGCAACCTTTCGCTTCGATTATGAAGAAGTGGTGAGATCATGGATGGACAATCCCACCCTGTTTATCCCACAACCAGGTAATTCCTACCCTAATTCATGGTTTAGGGAACCATATTTGATTCTTGCAGTTATGTTCTGTCGATTATATGGGTTGGCGAATTACACATTATTCAAAGCTGAATGGGTTTCGACAGCTCACTACATTATTCTTACAGGTGAGTCTTTTAATTACGCCCAAATTTTATCTATTAACTTGCAGGAGTAAATTGATAAATACCAGAAAATTGGGGCAAACATAAAACACCAAATTTACATGTCAGCCTATGTCATGGGCATTTTTTGTGCAACTTCGGCATTTCCCGACCTAGGTTGGAATTGGAAAAAGGATTCTCCACTGGTCCATATTTACTGCTCTGACATGTGGGAGGATAATTTTGTTCCTCGCATATATGACATCTGTGACCTTTTCTTAGGTTCCATGTATCATAAGATATTCAAGGACGACGCTCTAGAATTTTCACAAAGAGCCAAGGCTTTGATCACTTTACATGGAGATTGGTACGTCGCAGAATATTTCTCCTATTCCAAATTTTGGGGTAGAAACATAGTCCATTTATTTCCCAGATTTGTTCCAGATCACAGGGTCTTACAGGAATTTGCATTCCAGACAGTCATCGATGGTGCCTATCCAAAATTGGCTAAGCACAAGAGGAATTGTTGGCCCAAGTTCCCATTGTCTTTAGATTCTTTGGCTATACAAAATTCTACCCATGCAACTTTGGTGGGTAAGGAAATTACAACTATGAACCTAGGAGAAGCTCCCAAAAGAATGCATGATCCTAAGGCTTACCTTGCTATCCATTTTGCTTAAGAAAGGGCTAAGTTTAATTATGCACATGAGGATCTTCCAAATGATTCCATGTATAGGGCAGCTGTCGAATTTCGGGAAGCACTAGAAAATATCATTGATCCATAGGTAAAATCCCATGTTTTCAAATACAAAAAAGATATGAAGCACTATACCCTTCATTTTAGAAAATTGAGATTTGATGCAGAGGAAAAGGTTCATAGGGAAAACATGGAGAGAGAAGAAAGACATCAAGCAGCAGCAGCTTTTGCTTCAACATTGCAGTCCAAAGATAAGGGAAAAAGTGTCATAGAAACCCCTGGGGGCGATCACTCTTCACAAGAGACGAAAGTCCTGCAAAGAGGGGAAGAATTTAAATAGGATCTAGTGAAGCCAAGTTCTCGAATCTGGACACAGGTGCAAGAGGTTGAACCTCAGCCAAAGAAATAGAAACCTCGACCTATTTCCCAGAAACCACAATTACCTGAAGCATAGTGGATCAGATAGAGCACATACCTCAGCAAGTACTCAAGGATGAACAACCACTATAGATAGCTCCCCTTGCTTTTTAATATCAAGTGCCTCTCCAAATCCCTATGATCCAATGGGTTAATCTTGAACCCCAGCCTAAAATTGAGATACACCAAATTCATAGTGATATAAAAGAGGAGGTTGGAAACACCACATACCCTATTAATATCCTTACCTCCGTGACATCTTCTGTCCATGATGTATAGTTTTCAGCAGATCTTTTTGATGCTTTATTCCCTTAGTCTTCTTTTTCCCATGTGAGTTTAAATCCTATTCTTGAGGACAATTATAGAGACCCATTAGTATTATTAGAATTTTCGAGTCCTACCACCCCTTCTTCTCAACCTATTTCATCAATCCCCCATACATATCATACCACCACCACATCCTCGTATATCCCATCTTCCCAAGTAGAAGTCCATCCCCTCTCTAGAATTCATTCTTCACAAATTAAAACCCCTATTCCCATCTCTTCTGCTTCCCTTATATCTAGTTTCCCTACTTCCCCCTTGGACGTCAAACCCATAAATGTATAAATTCTGGTCTCACAATCACAACCAGAGGTATCAACTACACACCAAATGGAAACCCTTTCAGGCTCATAAGAAATGGCATATTTTGGAGAAGATGTTGTTGTTTCCTTAGGGAAGTATTTTTGGAGTAAGAAGATAAGGCCATATTGAATAAAGGATCGAAGAGGATGAGAGAAGGCACACTCAAACATGTGCTTTCCCTTAATCAAGTTTTCTGGAGAACTGATGCCCCTAATGAAAAACAAGGATCATTAGATACAACAGGTGCTATGGGAGCCTTTGCTGGGGCTAACTATGATTTAGTGTCACAGCTGACTAAATATATCCTCGGTAAGGAATAGGAACTATAGAAAGAAAAAAATGATATGGAAGTAGCATAGGCATGACATCTTAAGGAGATTGATCTCCTTAAACAAGATCATGAAGATAAATAGAGACAATCACAGAAGAAGATTGATCATCTCAAGTGTCAGCTTGAGAAATCAGAGCTCCTGAACCAGCAACATACTAATCAGAATGCTACCCTAGAGCAACAAATTAGATAATTACAGCTATCTTCAGCTACCTCAACATTTTCAGCATTAACAACTAAATAATTTAAACAACTAGCTTGTAAGGTTAATGAGAAGTATCGCTAGTCCATGATCAGTCTGTACACAATGTTTGGTGAAATGAAGGAACTATGCAATTCATTTGAAGAATAGTTAATTGTCATGCAAGATCACTATACTCGGAGAACTGCAATAATTAAGGCACTTGAGGATGTGATTGGATGGAAAACACATATAAGAGATAGACCAAAGGATATTCCAATCATGGATAAACTTCGGGCTAAGAAAACTAAGGTCACCATCAAAACTTGGGAAGGCCTTTGCAATGCAGTAGAGACCATCATCCAAGATGGACAAGCGGCATGCAAGCACAGGTGGACAACTTCAGACATTTTGTTCGGTTCCTTAAGGTTGCCTACATTAGGAACGATAAAAAAGGCACCTTCCCCCAAGATAAAATTGGAAGAAGTCAGGATGACTCTTTGATGTAGTCAAGGAGAAAATTCAGGGTGTCACCCAACTCACCTTGTAGGAGATCACGAGATGGATCGAGACACCTAATTATGTGATGGTTAGGATACAAGTTTATCTTGGTGAATGGAAAAAGGTGAAGAAGAGGGAGATCACGTCCCATATTTTGAGGGCAAAAATACAAATTGAAAATCAATAGATCGAAAATCTCAGGACATCGATTTCTTGATGGACTTAGATGCAAAGTGGCATTCCGCCCTTGGCCAAACCTAAGCTGTTTGATCTTGTAATCCCACATCTTGGGGATTTTGATTTTTTGTAAGACTTTGTAATATTATTTAAAGGGATATGTTTCCCAAGTAGAGAGGAGGATTTTTTGGAGGCTAAGCCTAGGAACACATCGAAGGATAGGATGGCTTATTTTCGCTACACATGCTCAAAGTCTTGTGTTAAGTTTCAGTATAAGAGGCTCATGAGTATTGTGTTAAGTATAAACCGAGTAGTTTGATGCAATTTGGTTTTTATGCAATTCATACAATTTGGTTTGGATGTTTTAATTTGGTTTGGAAAAAGTGGAAGGTCGTGGATGTTCAGATTTTCTTCCTTGGAATTTACAAGTTCCGTTGATGACCTGATTTCTCATTACATGGTTAACATGTGCTATGTATGTCAAACGAATGCCTTTGCTTGATTTATGTGACCTATAATAATGCTGATCAACTCAATGAATCCCAAACCAATAAATAAGTAGTTAGCAGTTTCCTTTTTTTGTAAAGATTTGGAATATTATTGAAAGGGAAAGGTGTCTCCAAGTAGGGGAGGACTTTTTGGAGACTAAGCTTAGGAGCTATACAAAAAAAAGATTCTGATTTTTTCACTTTGTAATTTTTGCAAAATAATAAAATTACATTCATTTTGTGGTATGTTTCATCGTTGTCCATTAGATGTTTTTAATTGATTGTAGTCCTTCTATTTATATGGGTTTCCAATTATTGTTTGTTATTTGTAAATATGTTGGTTGATGTACTGATTTATGTTTATGAAAATGACATATGGAAGGTGCATTAAGTGAATGTTTTGTTTAATTCACATGCAAATCATGATCAATAAAGATTTTTTATTTTTGTTATTGATTAATCATTAATCATTAACGTGCAAACATGCAAATCAAGATCAATTTCTGCACTCAATTTTACGCTAACTTAAACAAATAAAATTGTGAAAGCTTCATCAAGGCATTAGAGATATACAACAAATCCAAGAGACAATATTAATTAACAATTCAATATTAGATAAAGCATTGCAATTCTTATTGTTGAGTTTTATTTAAAGTTCATTTAAGGAAATAAGAGTTTATCTATATTTTTATATGTTAAGTAATTATTTCCTTTCTATCAATTAAATATCATAACCGTCCTACCTAAAAAATTTCACACTCAGTGTCTCATTTTTCTGACACATTTTAGTCTAGAACCCAATTACTTCAAAATTTCATGGATCTTCCTTGAAACAAAAGCAGATCTCTTACATCAACAAGTCACCAAATAAAAACAATACATCTATAGAGCAAACAATGAGAAGCCTCAACCACATTTTGGTTTTAAATATTTTGAAGCAAGTAAGCTTTCCTCTTGTTTCCTACGTTCGACATATGGATTGTCTTGCACTTGAGAGTATCTGGAAAACGAGAAAGTTGGAGAAATGTTAAGGCCTGAAAGAGTTGTAACTCTTGATATTGCAGTGAATGTAGGCTCTTGTCTATCAATGTTTCCAATATCTATTGTTACCTTTTGTAGGGTCATACCTTGGTCTTTATGAATTGTTAAACCCCATGCCATATGAAGTGGTAGTTTCCTACGCGATCCTCTTGTTATGGAAGATATTGGAACATAAGTATGATTAGAAGCATCCCATAAGGGTCCTTTGTAATGGAGGAATTCAACAACAACAATGTATGGTAAGGTAGCAGGTTGTTCATTGGAGTTGTAGACAATGTCAATGAATTTTCCAAGTGAGTCATTAACAAGGCCTGCTTGAACCCATAAATTAGTAGTTAACATGACTTGTTGACCAATAGTAAGAAGGACCTTTAATGGAAACTGTTTATCATCAATGGATTGATGGACATCTTTGTTCCTTTGTTATGCAAAGCAATGTGCAATTGGAATATTAAGATATTTGAGCATGTGTTTGTTGTGCAATGCAACAGAGCTATTACTGGTGTACAAGTGGATAGATTGTTGAAATGAACAATTTTCCACATGTGAAAGGCATGAGTTTGTTCTTGTCATTAAGAGTGCCCAGTATTCAACAGTTGGTGTTGCATTTCGAAGGTTTAGTAAGAGTTGGCGAAAGGAAGTTTGAGAAGTGGTATTTCCTTGTTGTCGGAAAATAGTGTTGAGCGTGATAAAAGTATCAAATGTACGCCAGAGAGTAGTTCCAATGGATGAGGCTGCATACATGGGGATGTCCTTTACAGGATGCAATTGTCCAAAGTCACGAAGAAAGATCATGGAACAACCACCAAACAGGATTGTACAATGTGAGGGGAAATATTGGCATAAGCGTGCATCAATTTGAGTTTACATTTTTGGTCCAATAAAGCTCATTTCATCGATGAGAATATAGCGAATGTGGCAGAGTTCTTCCTGAAGTTTTGAAATGGATTGGCCTTCAAGGAGGTGCATTTCAACAATCGGTATTCGAAGAGCAGAATGCATTGTAAATGCATGTATGTTAAATGCAACAACACAAGTTGGAGCAAGGAGAAGAAGTGGGGAGGCAGTTTGTTCAGATGCAGTTTGGAGTGAAGATTTCAAGCAAGATACGAGGTAAGATTTATTGGTGCCTGCAGTACCTTGAATCACCATTCTGAGTGGTTGAGAAAGTGTAGTGTTTCTAAAATGAGAAATCACAAGGTCAAAGGCTCTGCGTTGTGTGGGAGACAAGAAATCAAGTGAATTAGAGAATGACGAGGTATCTTCATGTAGTTGGGTGCACAAGCGATTGAGTTCAATGAATGATGTTGATGTCTCATGCAAATCGGTGGTTATATTGTTATGTGTCCAATTGTGTTTTTTGTCAAAATCATGATGTCCAAGCATTTCAAGGTCATCAATCTGGATGTTGTTTCCTGGTCGCATTTGAGAGAAGTTCCCATTCATCCATGCTATGGGGCAAGGGAAAGGTAATTGCATCAGAGTTTGAATCATCGGATAGAGGATTAGAGGGTTGTTCTTGTTTTTGTTCAACATGCCACACAACATATGTGCCTTTAATTTGATTCCAATGAGAAATAATTTCAGAACTTGTTGTTCCAATATCTTGATGGATGGAACGAAAAGGTTTGTATAGAAGAAGTTCGTTCCAACAAAACGGTTCAAAAGATGAAGAATCAAAGGGAGGAATGGAAGTGAATTGTGGATAGAATCTAACAATCTTGTGACGCAAGTTTTGTTTCCATGGATTTTTTTTCCTATTAGGCGAGAANTGTTCAAGAGTAAGGGGTCTTTGCATGTATGCAAAAATGAAGGGGGGGGGGGTTGGAGGGGTGTTAGTAGTGTCATTAAAAACATGATGGAAGACACTTTGGCTCACATTTATGGAAAATAAGTGAAGGATACAAAGCACAAGAGGGAGTTTTTGGAGCATGTGACATGTCTCTTATGCACTAATATCTCGTTCTCCAACTGTTTGTGCAAGCAATTGTTTGATTGGATGAAGAATGGAGTCATCACTTGGTGTTGCATGTGCAAGGAGAGAGAGAATTGCATGCCATATTTCTGATTTTGGCTCTACTTTTGATGCATACTTTGAAATGTATTTGAGGAAAGCATGTCTAGAAAGAGCAGGTTGACAATCAACATTAACCCTCCATATTGAAAGCATGGTAGGGTTGTGAATATATATAAGGGAAACATTTCTTGCATGATTGTAGGTTTTACGTCCATTTGGATCAATGAATAACAAAGAATTAGCTTGTAGGTCATACAAAAAACCCTAGCGACATTGAACAAATGTTCCTTTTTTGCGAAGTCAAGGTTATTCTGAATATTTGGTGTGCCTTTGAACAAAATTTACAAGTTATTCATAATCAACTATGTAGTTGGATGCAAATATGGATGGTGATGTCATAGAATGGTGTAACCCAGATGTGGACAACTGGGAATTACGAGGATTCCAAGCTGTAACATATGTGTCAAAAAAAAATTGTAGCTTCAACTGCAAGAACATCTTCCCATTCTTAGGTGTCCATATTTGTTGCATCTGCCAACCAAATAAAACCACGAATGTGTGTGGATCCTCTATGCTGCCATTCATACCTACATGGGAGGAAAAGGAATATATTAGAAATGAATTGTATAAAGTGAGAAACGTGAAGAGAATAATAAGAAGGAAGAGACAGTATAATACCTGCACTAAGAATCTGTTATATGAAACCCTTTTTGAAGCACCTCTTGAAGGAATGTTTTGAATCTATTGTGCATGTAATATGTGGATTTGATATGATGTTGTGAATATTACATTGATAGTGTTGAGCTAAACTAGTAGGACGCCTAGCAAACATTAGATCATGCAAACCTGGCCATTTTGTATCAGTTGCACTAAGGGTGAAGAAGAACGTTGGTGTACCTTGTTGATTAATCCTATTTGTGAGTTCAACTCTATTTTTGTTCCAATATGAGTGTGTTCCATGTAATGAAGACCCAAACCTTGCGACCCGGTCACCAATTCTGTCATTAGGCATGTCTTGCAATTATTTAACAATCTCAAGTAGTGTGGGAGGTAGTGTCTCTTCAAGATTAATTTTGACAAAAACAGAAGTAGTAGCATTACTCTGATAACGCATGATTAGATTGTATAAGTAGTATCGGAAGCGAGGATGTTGGACAAATCTGTTTTCATGATAGTGAATGAGGTGAAGTGCATATTCATGCATCTCAACTTCATGAATGCGTGGTTGATTAGGCATTGCTGCACCTGTGGGGAACAAGGTGGGAAATCCATGGAAAGAAGGCCTTATGTGTTGTACTCATTGATAGGGGAGATACTTATAGGGGGCCAATCAATGGAAGGTGTTAGTGGGAAATTTGGTACGTGTAACAAGTGCCTAATTTCTTCAACCTCAGTTCTAGCATTAGTTTTTGTTGAAATAAATGAGGAGGATTCTAATTCATAGGGTTCAAATGGATTTGGTGGTTGAACTGTACAAGACAAACTTTGTTGATGAGATAATGTATCATTGCTATTAACATGCATAATCATAGGTGAAATTTTTGTTGATGTTACAGCTAATTTTACCACACATGGTGGATCACACCTTTAGGCCTTCCTTGTCCCTCTGCAAACTCTTTAGACCCCATGGACCATTTTTGTACGTTTGATGTTTCCAAGATCATCCCTAAAAACATGCAATAATTTCCATACGTGACTTTTAATCCCTTTCTCGTGTATATACATGGATTTAACCCTTAAACCCGTGTACATCGGGATGTGTGCAAAAGGCCAAATGATTTTGGAGTTTTCCTTGATGTGGATCCGAGTCACTTATCTATTGGCCTTCCATATGCCTTGAGATCACTCGGATTTGACCTTCCATTACCCCATTGAAGAGATATATAAGGAACCCTTGGGATACATTGAAGGGGGAGGAATTGAAGAGCAAGAAAACTATAGTCCATTGTTGCCGGAGCTTATACTTGAGTCTGCATCCCTTTGTCCCTTGGAGCATTTTGTGTTCTTCCCAAGCTTGCCTTTTGCTTGTGAGCTTGCTATCGAGAGATGGAGGATTGAAGTTGTGGAGGCCCAAGTGGCGGACTCAGTTTCTCCGATTCGTAGACGTGCCGATAGAGGTTGTCACTATTGTAATCTCTATTTTATATCAATAGAAATATCCTTTCCTGTCCAATAATGTGTATTTAAATGAGTATTTGATCCATGGATTCTTTTAAATGCTTATATGTTATTGATTATATATGATAGAGTAGGTCTAACACAATTATATATAGCATGCTTGTCTTGTTTGTTGAATGTTGAGGAATCAAATTGCTAATACAAGCGAGAGTGGAAAAGCTCAATGGAGATCTACATCAACTGTCCGGAATAAGGTACGAATCAATATCCTTTAGTGTTAGATGTTTGGTTTCTCTTGCATATAGGGAAGGATTGATTTTTGGATTTAATTTGTCTGTTGTGGTACCCCAAGCCATAAAAATTTCTCTCTGTAATAGAATTGGCGTCTCTGCTAGGGAGTTCCTAGTCATTTTTCCTTTGGGGGTTTTTATCGGCATTCAATGTTCTTGAATTGCTCTGATTTCTCTGTTTCTGAGTTGGGAATGGGGGCATGTTTTCCTGGTAGTGTCTGATAGGAGTGAATTTTGTCTCAGCTTATCTATTTGCCTTCATTTTTATCTCTTTTTCTTCCTGTACGTGAGTTTTTTCCTCACAGTCGCGTGTACATGTGGTTTTGACTGAGATATCCGCGTATATACATCGGTTTTCTGCACACAGTCGCGTATGCCCTATGTTTTTCCTTTTAGAGAAAGATCGAGTGTTGTTGGGTGAGTTTTGATGATTGCTGAGTCTCCTTAGATGCTTCTAGAGTCTGTATACACCTCTGTTTCTGACCAGAGATGCTTTTTAGGGTAAATTTTTTTTTAAGAATGTTCTTGTCATTGCATTTTTTATTTTTTGTTTTGGGGTTAGTGCATTTGGTATTTTTTACCTTAGTGCTTTGCATGGGTGTTGTTTGATACTGCTTGTGGAGTCTGGGGCTAGTAGAGTCATTCTTTTGCTTTATTATCTCATTGTTATTCAAAAAATCCAAAAATATTTTCTTCTTTGCATCATTATGCATCATTACACTTTGCATTTTGCATGGTACTTGCACTAGGTTTGATTAGAGAAGTATTAGTCAGGCTTTCATACAGGAATGATTGCATCTGTCATTTGAAGAAAATTTTCCATGTCATGTAATAGCATGCCTTGTTTTTAATTCGACACAATGCATTTGCATTAATTGTTAGGTGTGCATTTTACTTCATGTTGCGTCATAACACCATTGGTTGCACGATAATCTACCTTTTTGAGTAATAAGCCAAATAAAATCAACGATTAATTAAAATGGATTACACTATTTTTTTTTATAGGGTACACCAACAAGATTAGGTTTTAGGGTCTTGGAATAGTTCATTGTGAGTAAATTCTCCAAGACCACTAAACAACAACATGTAGTGTGAAATTCCTTGGTATAATTAGTGTTTCTTACGATCCTCCTCTTACAAGGGAGTTAAGCACAAGGTAGTGTGAGTGGTTACTGATTGGGATGACCCCTAGTCATAATTGAGTAGCACCGGAGATATTTCTAGGATTGTATTCGTATCTGGGGGATCTTTCGAGAGTTTTGGCCTTTGCTACCCTTCCCATACGGTCAATCCCGCCTACGACTATCTGCCTGAGCATTGATTGTATTGAGGTGACCTTAGTTTCCTTACCTAGGTTATCGAGGGGGTACTTTGCAGGGGTTATTCTGTAGGTGTCCCGACCAGGTTGGGGTCGGAAAGCACAGTCGCTATATGCGTTGAAGCTGAGGACCACAATAATTGGTTACGAACCTCCGCTTGTTGTGTATGGGAGTCTCAAGCCTCTCCTAGGCGAGACATACCTACTTCATTCGGGAGCTCACATATCCTACCCTTGTTTGCTTGTGATTGGCTTTAGATTATATAGGTGTATGCTCTGTGCATGCTAGCTTGCCCAGGGTTTGCATAATTAGAAGAGTCTTTTTCATTTTTTTAGTCATTGTGGATTTCGATACGACATTTCACCGTTCTCGTCATTTAGCAGGACTTCCACCTTCTACATCTTCTCCTCCTTTGGGAGAGAGAAATAGACAGTCCAAGCAGACTACTTCTCACATTGATTCACACATGATGGGAGATCATGAAAATGAAATTTCTAAGTTGTCTTCTCCACCTCACAAGGTTGGGGAAGAAGATCCTACTCCTGTATATGATCCTTCACCTGATATACCTACACACTCTAGGTATGATCCTTCACCTGATATACCTCCACACTCTAGGTATGATCCCTCATTCACAGCTCGCCGGTATTGGATGCCAGGCGACGAGACTCATTAGTTATGTTAGTTATGGCATGTCTGGTATCCCTACACATGATCCGGCACACCATGTCGAGTCAGAGTTTGAACCTAACACTATGCCTAGGGGCACTCCTATTCCTTTCCATGTGGATATATTTGGGAGCACGAGTCACATCGCACCCTCCATCCCAACGGTGGAGGCTACATCACATGTTCATCCTAGACCTGGTGTTAGTAGCTCTATTTGGATACCAGAACCAAGAAAAGTGACTATAGGGAATACCACTTATATCACTTCACATGTCCCTTCATCCTCTATTCCTAATTCTTTGAATGCTATTCCTCCCCCTCATTCACGTGGTCCTTCAGGCCGGAATGTTGCTACTAGCCATGTTCGTACTGCTGCTACTCGCGTAGTCATGTCACAGAGTCAAGTACCTCCTGTTGTCTAGGGAGGTCATATTCCTACTTCTAGAACATCCTATGGTCTATCGCAGGGAGCTCCCCATATTCCTACTTCTAGAACATCCTATGGTCTATCGCAGGGAGCTCCCCATATTCCTACTTATGGAGTTTCTCATGGGACATCCCATGGGACATCTTATGGAGCTTCTCATGGATAATATTATGGACCGCGATATGGACAGAGTTATTCACCTTATGGGTACGGGTATAAACAACCCACTTATTCCCCGAATTATGGCTTTGTAGCTCCAAATAGTCAAGGTACACCACATTACGGTGCTTCCATGCCACCCTACACGGGTCAAACGGGAGGAGGATACTATGGCCATGGCCATGGTGGTTATGGTAGCCAGTGAACCAAAACTATCAGGGAGTGTGGCATCGACCTGCTCAACCTAGGCTCCCTTTCCTCGCAACGTTAAATTTACCTGACTTGTCGATATTAACAAACGATCCGGTATCTCATGACCCGGCTTGGCCGGATGTCCCTACCAAGCTTCCCTTGGACATTCCCAAATTTGAGGGAAAACCAGGAGAAGATCCTAGTGAACATGTTACTACATTTCACCTTTGGTGCTCTTCTAATTCCTTACATGATGATTTGATCCATTTAAGGCAGTTTCAACACACCCTCACCAGGCCTGCAGCGAAATGGTACATAGAGTTACCTAGGGGGGCATTCATTTTGTTCGATGACCTAGCTATGAATTTTCTTAATCACTTCCAACTACCAGTGCATTAGGACATTGGTACAGAGCTCTTGTTGACATTTCAGCAAGACAAAGCCACACATATCTCAGACCATATCCAAGAGTGGCGTAGACAGAAGAGATTGATTAAAGCTTTCATACCGCCGGAGTTTCTCCTCGAGTGGTTCCTTAAACTGTTACTGCCTTATATAGCGAAGGATGTTTCTACATACGGAGTTTAGAACGAGGAACAAGCCATTTTTAGGGTGCAGGAATTGGATTTGATTTATGCTAAATCCAGATTGTTATATGAGATCATTCCTAACGTTCCGTGTTCTAGTTTCGACCCTAAGGTCAAACCTAGACCACATGCCGATGGCATTGTTGGTTGTACGAGTACCAAACCTGCAGATTCGGTTGTGCGACAGGTGAGTCAATTGTCTATAAAACAATCTTCCTTGGGACAAGCCACGGCTTCGTCTCAACCCACCCAAACGGTGAATGTGCTTTCGGTGCAATCATCGGACCAGAAGGGTAACCGGCAACTCGTAAGGAATAAGAAAAAGGGTAAGAACAATCGTAAGGGTGGGAATAGGAATGAAAATGCCAATTTTAATGACAAGAATGCCCGCAATGCTGGGGGGACAAGCAGTCTAAACGTAAGGTTAGGTTTCCTTGCAAGTTGTGTAAGGATGACCACCTCACTCACTTGTGCCCTCGTATGGAAGACACCTCGAGGTTCATAGCACAGGGCCCAGCTGTGCTGACCAACCCTTTACCCCATAATCAAAACATGAACTCGAGGACCCATGATTAGTCTGGTGGAGATCAAGATCCGTTGGAAGTCAGTAGTGGTCATGGTTGCATCAATATGGTGCGTGCTACTGAATTTGTGACTCGTGCGAAGGACTATGGTTCATCACAACCAGACCTTGGAAAGGAACCTGCTCCACCCGGGAGTCCTTTGCGTATTGAAAACCCTGTGGATAAACCTAAAGTTGCACCTCACATTCCTAAGGGAGTCTTAAAGCATTTGGGACACAATCCTAATGCCCAAGCCGCCCAGAACTATTCAGTTGTCGAGAATTTGGGCCACACTCCTTGTGCGATGTCTGCACTCGAAGTACTTCAAAGTTGTCCTTCGCAAAGGAAGGATTTGCTTTCTGCTCTTGGTGTTAATGATGATAAATCTTCCTCCATCATCAAATTTGAAACCGCGGGACTACAGCCTCACTTGCCTTACTATGTGTCTCTCTTAATTCATGTAGAATGTCTTAACATGACCGTCAAACACACTGTGATTGACGAAGGCGCTGCTACTTCCGTGATGTCTTTGTCGTGTTGGAAGGGTTTGGGTTCCCCCGAGTTGTCTAAATCCGCTACCATGTTGACTACTTTTGATAGTAGATCATTTCGACCACATGGAATTCTTCCTTCTCTTAAGGTTAGTTTGGGAGGGAAGACCGTCGCGATCAAGGTCGAGGTGGTTGATGTGCTCCTTGATTACAATCTGTTACTAGGTAGGAATTGGATGTATAGTATGCAAGCCATAGCTTCTTCTCTATTTCGAGTTGTATGCTTTCCATTTAATGGGAATATTGTTACGATTGATCAGACATCATTCAAAAATCTAAATTTTACTGCATCATCGGGAGCTTCTATCCCAATTATTGATCATTCTCAGCCGACAACTTGGAGTGTGGGTGTTGGCATGTATCCATCCCTTATGGGAACCTTTGGTTGTCCTACACCCGTTCTTATGATCGGGTCTAGTTCTGGTGGGGCTTCGTCTTCATTGAGTTCAGTGTCTTTTCGCACTACCTGTATGGAAAATCCTTGGATCCTTCCTACACCAAGTCCTTCGAGTAAGCCTATTGAAACGAATGTGCCGTTGCCTGCAGCAATGATAGCATATCAAGCAAATATTGAATGTGTTGCAAAGCCTAGTCCTTCCTCTTCATGGACAAAGGAGGAGGATCCATATGTGCTTCTTGCATGGGTAGTTGAGTCTTCTCATGCACATGATTGCCTTGATAGTGTTTTTCCATCAAATGAACCTATTATTGAGGACATGTCTGGGGTTGAGCCACCTTGGGAAGAGTTACATCATCGATCTTATTTTCTTCCTGAGATTGACCGTTTGGAGTGTGTTGCAGCTGCAACATTTTTCCCAAAATTCAAAAAAAATTCGGGAACCTCCTTTAACTCATTTTGGCTCAGCTTTTGAGTTTGCTTGATGTTCTGTAGAAAGACTATTTTTTATGCCAGTGACGTTTCACTATTTGTTTTAGTTTTACCTTGCCATCGGAAGCGTTTTCGGTGTTTAAGTTGGAAGTCTAGTCAACTATGCGCTCGATGTATATATATATATATTGGAATTGGGTAGTTTATTATTTTATTGTATTTTTGGACTTTCTCTGCGCTGTCATTTTCGCTCGATCAAACAAGGATTCTTGCTGTTGGTACCCTTGCTCCTAGGTGGATCTGCCATGGAAGCTCAACGGTTTTCTTCCCACCAGTTGCACAGCAGTGCCAGGTAGGCCCTTGTGCTCGTTTTCCCATTCCGTTCAATTGGACGAGCTAATTTCTTGTCTCTGCGGTTGGGATTTTACCTAGGTTCCTATCTTGACATGTATATATGCTAGGGTGAATGGTGTGAATGTTAGTGGGGGGGGGGGGCTTTGTGGTTTACTCGATGTTTTGTTCTGCGGCCATTATGGTCTTACAGCCTGCACTCGATTGTTGGGGAAACCGGTGCAGACGGTCGTTATGCTGTCTACACCAGTTTGCCCCATTTTGTGTTTGGCCGTCCGGGGTACTTTCATGGTTTTCTTATGAGGCCGTGATGATTGGCTCCACTGTTCATCCGCTCCCATATTCACAAACTAGGACCTGTTTGACGTTCCACTTCCTGCTTGGGATAGCCTTGTTCAGTTTCGAATCCGAACCCCAGACCAATCTAAAGTGAGCGTTTACAGTCTTCTGGGGGACTGTCACCTGTAGCGTCCCTCTTGAGTTTTAGATTAGGTGCCTTTCTATCTCTACACGATGTGTAGGTCATGGCACTGGGAGAGGGTTCAGGACTATTTTCGGGTTGACAAAGGCTGTGTTTTCTCAATCCGAAATTTGTTGGACTAAGCTGGTTTTAGTTTTAGACAAGAGCGTTTGTTTGAACATGTTTGCTTATTTTTTATATAACTGCAGTCATGTTTAACACAGATGAGGTAAAACGCTTACATTGTTATCTCAATCTTTAAAAGTTGTCCGGAAATGACCTAACAGAACCTAAAATGATTTTGTACATGACAGGGAAATTCCCCGAAACTTAGGATGTCTAAGCGTCAAAAGAAGAAGGCTCCCGTGGTCGAAGAGGAACCCGACGTAGAAGTCATCACTAGAGTCGAATATATTTACGAAGACACCAAATGCATAATTGGTGTACAGCCCGAAATTAAGTGGGGAGAAATCTACAGATTGATTACGCGCCGAGAGGTGCCTTACATAGGTTTTGAGGAAGAAAACATCTATGTCAACATAGAGAGGTCTTCATTGATGAAGGTTGCTACGAGACCTGAACTGTTTCCATGCTCCGAGGTGATTGGGTGGATTCTGCCCAGGGCAGATGTGACCACCATGATTCTGGAAAATGTTGATAAATAGGGTTATGTTGCTTATAGCCCTGGATATGTGGCCCTGGCTTACCACTTGCCAGAAGCGCAAATATATATGACTGAAGACTGGCTTAAAAGCATCAGGATGGACCTCGTCGAGACACTCAAGAGGATGCTCATGCCTGGAAAAAACTTTAGAACTAGGCCAACTGGAGAATATGACACTGCAAGCCTAATAACCCCTTACAGGTTCATTGCCTTGATGCTCAATAGGATTTTTGGGAGAGCCCACGGTAAAAGTTTCAAATTGGAGTGGGTACTGATAATCTTCTATGTTGCAACACAAGGGACCGTTTTCAATTGGGCCAGCATTGTGTCTAATAGCCTCTCGGCCTACATGGCATCAGCATTAGGAGGGGTGTCCCAAAAGAAATCAGAGTTCTACATGAGCTCCATACTGGTTGATTGCATACTATGCAATCAACCCTTCCCCAACCTAAGATGCATCTGGGAAAGGGAAAGATCACCAGTTTACTCAGCATACAAGCCACTGTAGGCCCACAAATACCACAGTCACTACAGGGAGGTGTGTGATAATTTCATTATGCCATTGTATACCCTGATTTTCTTAAAAGAATGCGACTGCATGTCAGAGGAGGCATTGCAGGTGATTAAAGAGTATGCTGATTATTACTTGACTGAGGATGGGCTATATTTCAGAATGTTTGGAGGCTATAGAGCAACCTCACTACTGCCTAAGTATGTCACAGACTATGTGATTCACAAAGAGGTAGTTAGACAAGTCTTTCTAGATGGCATAGGAAGTTTTTTATTTGAACATAAGAAGGAAGCATACCCTCCTTTGCCTTTCAGATTGGGGAGTTACAAATTTACTAGGGTAAAGAAGACTGATGAATTCGTGGAGGAGTTGGAGAAGTTCCATTTTGGGGAAATGCCTTTCCACAAGAATGACTCCCATAACAAGGTTGCAGAGCACTGCAAAGAAACTAATGTCCATTTTGAATACACTAGCCACTGGGACAGAGAGGAGTCCATTTTCCGTGGTGCACTAAACATGACGACCTTAAGGAAAAGGTTTAAAAATAAAATCACCACCAAAGGTGGAAAGGGACAAGACGAGCAGGAAAAGGTCGAGGAGGAGGAAACCAGGAAAAGAAATGAAGAAGCTTAGAGGTTAGCCCAACAAGCCGAAGGATGGATAAAAGGAGAGGAGGAAGAGAAAAGAGGAGCTACACAATAGGCATCCAGAAAGGTAGAAGAAGCTGCCAAAAGCAAAGAAGAGAAAAGAGAAAGAAAGATAGATGAGAAGCTGAAGAAGTAGGAGGTAGAAAAGATAAAGCTGACACAAGCAGTGACAGAGCAATCAGCCACTGACGCAACAGACAGTCAGGCTCAGGACTTGGAAAACCCCAACATTCAAGATCCTGAAGTACCCACTGCCAGCACACCAGGATAGTCTATGGACCCCACCCTTAGGCTAATCCCCTTTGAACAGAAGAAAGGGGAAGAGGTACCAGATTTTAATACTATCTTTTATGATAAAGAAAAGAAAAGGATAGTAAAAAGAACCGAGAGGAAGGTTGAAACCAGGGGGCTGTCTGGTAAGATGATAAATGATACAACCATTGTATATGGGACAAACAGAGATCCCAGGTTCACTATCAAAGCGGGGGCTGCATTGATCCATGCTTCAGAGGACAATGTAGATAAAATAATGACAGATCTGGAGCAGTCAAAGAAGTCTTCTTCTCAACTCAAAGATACCCTGAGAAAGGAAAGAGAAGAAAACAATAGATTAAAGAGAAATTTTGAAGACATACAAAAGGAAATAAAGTCTTCAAAAGCTGAACTTCAGGTCCTCCAGATAGAGAAAATATCTATGGAGACCACCCAAGAGTGTCTAGAGAAAGTACAATAGGAATATCAAGAGTTGAGGGCAGAGAAGGAATAAATGCTAGGTAGGATAAAGGATTTGGAGTTGCAAAAGACTACCTTGGAAGCAAATGAGAGGCAATCTCAAGGGTAGGAGGAAAAACTTAAAGAGTAGATTAGCTCACTGATAGTAGCTTTAGAGGAAGCCAGAGAATAGTATGTTAGTCTTCAGCCTTTCAAGGAACACGTTCTGGCATAGACAGACAAGATGTTGCAGCTGCAGGTGGCCATAGAGGAGGAAAGATGCAGGGTTTTGCAGGTAGATAGCTGGTTGGAAGATATTTTGGAGACCTCCTCATATTTTTTTGACAGATCTCAAGACATCCTGGAAGTCCTGACAGGAAGGATGGAAAGATTAGAAGCTAATGAAGAAGCTCCTACATAGTTACCCTCAAAGGATCAACAAGCCCTTAGGCAGGACTACGACTTGTTGGAGTTTTCCATCAACACAGCCGAGGAGTTCAAGAAGGATGTTAGGAAGACAAGAGGGGCATGTACATAATTTCTTAGAAGACTTATGATTACTTATAACTGATGTCAGGTAGAGGTTGAACAAAGAATGGATGCTTTTCCATACCACATCCTGTTTTTGGAAATTTTGCAAATAAGGTACCAAGAAGATGAAATAAGAATACAACACATTAAAGCTTTAGATGAACAGACCCTAAGGAATGAGGTAGATCATTTCGTGGTTAGTGTGCAGCTGTTAGAAGATCAGCTTCGCCTGAGTACAGCCAGAATAGAAGCCATCAGGAACCAGGTTGCAAAATTTGAAATAAATATTCGATTCTTGGAACCTTCTGAATTTGAAAGTATCGCCTCAGAGGCTTCAACGTGGAAGAAATTTCTAAATAATCAAGCGGGGCCCTCCTCATGAACATTTGTTCACTTTTGCAATATGTTGTAAATTTTATAAACACTTAGTGAAAGTAAATTTTGGGAAGCGAAGAGTTGGGGAAGCCCAAGAGTTATTTGTGGGCAGCCCAACAGTCTTGTTCTTTTGTATAAATATAGAGGATTTAGATGAAGAGGGGGATTTTTCCCAGTTAGATGAGTAAAGAGATATTGTAAGAAGAACTATTTCCTTTTGCAATAAAGAATTACAGTTTTCCTGTTGGAGAAAGTTTGGTGGGATGTTCAAATGTTATGCTATGGATTTGTTGAAGAGGAACTATTTCGTTTTCATCTTTTGTGCACTAACTATGAGATCGTTCTGACTCTTAGGACCTATGTTCTTATTTGAATGATTTCTAGTTTATTTTATGAAATTACCACCATGAGTAATGAATGTTGTTCATAAGCAATTGGCTATCTGGTTGTTTAAATATCTTTAATTGTTCATGTGTTTTTGGGAAGAAATATCAGCTATCTATAATTTCTCTTTATAATGCATGCACAAGATACATTGCTCATTAATAAGTTACAATCTGGCTCCCTGGGGATAGGTAGATAGTTAGATTTACTTTCTTACTGTGTGTGTGATTTAGATGCTTGAGAGTTTAAGACGAGAGGTAAGAACCTGCACATCACATTGTGAATACGCCTTGCATTCTTTATCAAATCTGCATGTTAAATAGGCACTTGCATATCATACTTTAAGTCAAAAAATACAAAAATATACATAGTGGATCGGGCCGCAACCGGTAAAACCTTTTATTTTTGTTACTTGACCTACGGTAGCCGGACCGCAAACCTGGACGGATTCCCTACACCAAACAGTCATGGGCTAGTTGGGAATGTTGACTAGGGAGAATACCTTACTGTTATTGGTTGCGATTTTCTAGGCCTCAACAGTTTCTGGTGCTAGAAGGAGGGCCGCCAGTGCATGGCTGGCCGAGGAAACCCATTTTTCCGAGATTACCACACCAGTGATATTTTTCAACGCATTTTGTGACCTGACCCAAATACTTAAGAAAATCTAAAGGGAAAGACCGTCCTATATTGGAAAATGCAGTGTTGTTTAGGGTTTGGAAGAACTTGTAGGAGTAGCCTTACAAGAACTGGTTCAACCTTTGAAGCAAGTAAGCCCGGGTACACCTTACAGTTCTCCTATTCAGACTCCTTTTCTTTCACCTCCTCAGTTTGTCACTTATGGCAGGTATAAATGTAAATCAGCCCAACCCACCGTCGGCTTGGAAAGCCAGATCACCCTTGAACCTAACACCTCTGTTGCATAACCTACCTCAAGCTTTTGAGAAGTTGCTGCCTAAGTTTGATCCTGATGAGAAGGTTGCCGTAGATGACCACTTGCAAAGTTTCTATTTGGAAATAGAAGGGTTAAGGGCTGGGGAATATGAGGATGTTGTCTGTAGATTGTTCACGCATACCCTTAAAGGAACATCAACATCCTGGTACTTTGGTTTTCCTCCAAACTCTATCCCCGATTGGGACACTTTTAAAAGGATTTTCAGAAGTAAATATGCATCCCAAAAGACGCATGCATCTCTAATGAAAGGTTTGGGCGCTTTGAAAAAAGAAAGGAATGAGAAGGTACATCATTTCACTCAAAGATTTTCAACTTACCTCAAGAACTTCTCAACAACTGATAAGCCTTTCGAT
This sequence comes from Pseudotsuga menziesii, assembly GCA_001517045.1. Taxonomy (NCBI): domain Eukaryota; kingdom Viridiplantae; phylum Streptophyta; class Pinopsida; order Pinales; family Pinaceae; genus Pseudotsuga; species Pseudotsuga menziesii. The sequence continues at coordinate 1,547 of LPNX010386144.1, read as the reverse complement.
AAAGTTCTGATTGAGTATTATACCTCACCTTTAGGCCCGGACTATGTTCGCAAAATCTCAAGTTAAACCTACGTTAGTTGAGACTTATGAAGAGGCAGAAAGAGTAGAGGCTGAGAAGGAAATTATAGAAGATTATCCCGAGCAACCTGAAGAAAAAACTGCCAGGAAAAGAGCCTTATTGCTGTCTAAACCTAAAGAGGAGCAATCACATGACTTTGAGGGAATGTTAAAAATGATGCAAAAACTCTCCAACAGAATAATAGATTTGGAGAAAGAGAGGGAAGTTTAGAAAACTTATAAGCCCTACTACAAAAAAAATGAGGATAACAACCAATTCAAGAGCCCTCCACATAATTTAGCATCAATGAATCTGACAGAGGTAGAGATGGACAATTTTTGCACTTTTCACCAACAACCCCATTCTGAAAAGAATTGTCCTCAATGGTTAAATTCGATGACATTGGTAATGAATCAGATTTTGGACTCTAAATTGACTGAGGATAGTGGTGAAGAGAAAAAGAGTATTCAGACCATAGAAAGACAAGAAAATGATACCATGTTTTTATGGGATTGTGTCTCGATGTTCGATACAGAAAAAGGGTACTGCTAAACCTGAGAACATACCAACAACAACAAAAGACATGGATCTCATAATTAAAGACAATACGACAATTTCAAAGATTAAGAAGTTGCAAAAGAATGTCAGGAGACAGTCAAAGAAAAATATTGAAGATGAAATACCCAAAGTTACCATTTTCAGCCAGGAGATGGAACAAATCAACGAGCATGCCAAGCTTATGGAAGGACAAGTAGATGTTAACAAAGGAAACACTGAAAACAATGAGGAGCCAGAAAAGGAAGTGCCCACTGAAAATCGACCGGTGGAGGAAGACGTCGAATCAACTTGGGAAGAGAAAGCTAAAACCCCGCCTTTCCTTTTGACTCTAGAAATGCTGAATCATAAGGTGCATAATTGTTTGGTAGATTCTGGATCATTGGTAAATGTTATGCCACTTGTAGTTTGCAAGAAAATTAATGGGCAGCCAAATCCCACGGCTCGGGAAGTCGTTCAACTAGACAGAACAAGTGTCAAAGTAGTGGGGGAAATAAAGAATGTTCTGATTCGTTTATCTGCAAATAACACGATATGTCAATTTATTGATATTATGGTGGCTGAAATCCCGGATGGTTATGGGATTATTCTGAACCGAGATTGGTATGCCAGGTTAAAGGGGTATTTTGCTTCAGACTGGTCTCATTTATGGTTACCTCGTAAGGGTACCCCAAATTAGATCAAAATTTCAAGAGAACCTTACATGAAACACACTGTCACTAAGTTGGGAGAAGGAAATGAATCTGCTAATTTTGTTCTGGGAAATTATCTAACGGAGCTTGAACTAAGATATCATGCCTCAGAAAAAGCCAGCAATATGATTGACACTCAGCCTGGATTGAGGTTTGCCTAGTTTCATTATACCTTGGTTGATGATGAAATACATTGCCTATATGCCCAGCTGGTTACTTTTCTATTTTGAGATTTTGAGTGC
>LPNX010386126.1:0-29051 GCA_001517045.1 Pseudotsuga menziesii | reverse complement strand
AATTAAGCTTCTCATAGTGGCTGCAACATCTGGCGGTGTCTCTTGGAATCTCCTTCCATTGGACTCAATGTCATCATTTCTATTACGGGCATTTTCTCCCATGGCATCTTCTACTCTCTCATAAGAATCCTGAGCATCATACCCGTCATGGGTTCTCATACTGAACCACCTCTATTTTCGCAACTGCACTACCTGGAATACTTCCCTGGAAGGTGACTATGACTCTGCAGACGTGTTAATGACAACACAAATGTTAGATGCATACATTGATACAAATCAACATTACTTACCTTTTCTTGGATTAATCATAAAATAATAGTTTTCCAAAACACACAAAAATGTCCTTCATCCAAGAAAGTCTATCTGAGGGGGACGATGGGGGTCAAGGGGGCTTGCCCCCTTGTGGCTTCCGCCGAACCGGATCCCTGACCATTTTGTCTTCCGCCGAATCGGCTCCCCGGAAGCTTCTACCTTCCGCAACGGCGGCTCGCACAAAGCTTCAAACCTTTCGACTTTGGCACTTATGTCGGACGTCGGCTGACTCTCCAATCGGAAGCCACATCAATTCGTCATCCGCAACGACGGGCGGGATACTTTACCAATCCGTCTGCAACGGCGGACGCCCACTTTGCCGGCTCTTCCGATCGGCGCTTAGAACCTCATCGGACGTCGGCGGAATCTCGGAACATCAGACGTCGGACCATTTATCCTTCCGATCATTCCGTCACTTAGCCAAATTTTCAACTTTTCCGTGGCGTCAGCGGTCGGGTGACTCTTGGACCGGACGCGAGATTGCTTCGCCACCCGCAACGGCGGACGGAAGACTTTACCCATCCTTCCGCAATGGCGGAAGTTCACTTCCTCCGATGGCCCGACCGTTCCATACTTAGCCGAATTTTCAATTTTTTTCTTGTGTGCGGCGTCGGCGATCAGACGGATCTCGAGTCGGATGCGGGTTTGCTCCGCCGCCCGCAACAGTCGGAGGTTAACTCCGTGAACCCTTCCGCAACGGTCGGACAAGAACTTCACGAATCCTTCCGCAACGGCGGATGGGAACTTCACGAAACCTTCCGACTGTTCCCACAAAATTTCCCAATTTTCAAATTTTTCACAGTCTTCCACATTCAGACTTCTGCTGGGAAGAATGAAATGTAACCCCTGTTACTGCATCTTGGCGGCTCATGCAGGCCCATGCTGCAACTCAGCACTCTGATACCACATTGTCACGTCCCCATGCCTCCGACCGGCAAAGAGGACGTGACCTAATGGCTATAACAGACTGGCTAAGAGGCCATGAACATGTACAGGCTTAAAATAAAATGCTGAAATGCTAAAACAGAATGCTGAGAAAGAATGCATGACAGTATAACATGCACAATTTAATTGTTCATCATACATAGCTTAATTAATTCATCTTGCACAGCGGAAAACAACATGCATTCACACATTCATTATTTCAACATGTTCATTTCATTTAATTAACAATAACTATGGAATTGCAGAGGTAAAATACACAAGATCACTTATCTTATGAACGCTTTGCTCCGCAACCAGCTACGTCACTGCAACGTTCCACCCAACCATAGGCCAGCGTGCTCCTTAATCTCTCAGCAACGCTGCCACCCCCGAGCTGGGCATGATTCTCCAAGGAATAAGGGAACTAGCAGGCTTACACATAGCCAAGGATGTCCAAAACACACAGCCAAGCCAACTCAGTTGGGTTTATCAGGCCATTAAGGAGCTGATGGAGGCATTTGCTAAGCTGGTGAGCTCATTACAGAGCCAAGAACACCTACACCAAAACTAGCCTGACCTCTAAGACACCCATCCACACCCAACACAAGGAATCAGTCCCTTCTCTGCTACACAGTCCCTCAGGCCCTGCATTCCCTTCCAGTGCTATTCAGGGGTGATGGAGAAGAAGGCCAGCCCTCTAGCTCTTCCTGTGTGATTTCTAGCACCAGGTTTATCAAGCAACTAAGCCAACACCCTTGCTCCCAATACAGTCCGAAGACCAACAATTGCACTCCGGCAATTAATTCAGCTCTCACAGCTTAAACAGGGAAAAACGAATTAAACAGCCCCACACATAACAGCAAAAACGACTCACACATGAGGAAACACACACAGTCCTGAAGCTTATCATTGAACACAACTCACAGCAGGGGGAAAATGCCCCAAAAAGCCTGTGCATGAGGCCAATAGTTGCTGAGACAGTCAAAAACGTGAATGGCCCTTCACAGCCATGGTAAAAACACATGAAACTTCCAAAAACATGAATGGAAAATGCACCAGCAGCTCCAAAAATGTGAGGAAGACAACCCAATCCCCAGCACTATCAAAACGACCTCCCATCCATGGGAAAAATGAAGCCAGCAACCAAAAAAGTGGAAGGAAAAACACAGGAAAAACTCCAGCTGCTCCCAAAACGCGAGGAAAACTGAAAAACGTGAATGCCTAGCAGAATGGCCTACGTTTTTCGACATCTTCCTTGCCAAGGAAGTCAGAACACGTTTTTCAAAAATGGGTCTCTGCCCAATTCGAATTTGGTTGCCCATACTCTTCCCCTTCCATGCAATAACTAACTCAACCACATTCTGGCAGAAATAAATGATTGGAGAAAAAAGACAAGAAAGATAGTTGACAATTTGATGGGTTTTCTCATAGACATTTGGCTTTTCCCCATTGGCCCATAGGTTAAATATTTCACCCCCCCTTATCCTTAGAAAATCATGCCCCCTTCGATTTAGTTGCCGCGACCGTAGCTGGTTGTGTTTATTTTTATTATAGATGCATATGTACATGATGCTGAAACTTAATATGTGCCGCATGCCCCGATATACCATCGGTGACAATTTAAATCCCAAAACATGGCATAGTCGATCAATGGCGGGGCCTTGGCCTTTAGCTCCACACCATGATCATTTACAATATATACATCATATACATCTAATGTAACGGGGTCAAGACCGGGACGTGACAACGACGAAAATAAATCTATCCACACACAGAACATGCATATACCAACATTTTCATCATAGTCATAATAATAAAACACTCATGCACATAAACAATCTCAATCTCATTCTGTGCATATGAATCTAATTTAATAACAAGTTAGATCATTTTATTTAACTTGGCATAGATAAATAGTCATCCATAACATGGAAATTCTAGTAAGCATAAACCATAGTAAACACTTATGTTTTAATTGAAACTGTCCGACCAACTAGCTATAGAATAAAAATGTTCCAACCAACCATAAGAACTTTGTCCAACACTTTATCTCTCTACTGAGATACCACCCCCAGGATGGGATATGTATCTACTAAGGAGAAACTACATAGGTTCACTCATATCCATAAACACATACTCATGCTAATCCATCACACGAATCGATTTATCAAGTATGCAAAGAGACAAGAAAGGAGAATGCTAAGCCATTCAACTCAACACAAAGATATAGGAATCTTAATTGGTATCAACCAATATTAGCACCCACATTACCTACCACACCCAACACAAGGAAGGCCCCATTCTCTGCTACATAGCCCCTCAGGCGCCCCTTCCCTTTAATGTTATTTAGGGTGTGAATAGAAAGGTCCAAGTTGCTAAACCTTTAGTTATTTCTTTCCTTTATTGGTTTTATCAAGCAATTCCAACATCTGGCCTCTCTTTGACTAAAATTCTCACTTAGGTTATATGATTCTTGGTCACATTAACTTCAACCATGAAATTGAATTTCCATGCTTCTGAAATTGGTTTTTCACAAGAACCCTTAGGTCTTTAACACCCTCAAATTATCCCTAGGGTGGATATATATGGATTCCCCATTGGATTTCACAATCCACACAAATGTTTGAGCATATTTTATAGTCTAAAACATGGCTTTTTCTCTGGTTATGATTTTTTGTTATTTCCACTATTGGGAATGCATAACATGATGAAAATTGGAGTTTGATTGCTAAACAATTGAATGTGAATGAAGGGAAACTAATCCCCATGAGGAAAATTGATGACTGAGTAACAAAAGATGATCCCATACTCATCCGTGCGAATTTATGGATTCATCTCATTCTCCATTAAATTCATGAGCTGATTTCTCAACTGCCTCCTTACAATAGAAATAAATTTCAGCAAGGAAGTCCACTTGGGTAGTTTCTTACCATTTATGGCACATGGGTTCTCAATATGACACTTGAAAACAAAGGATTTAATCCCATAAATCCTCTCCTCTCCCTAGTGGATAAATGCAACCCCCTCATTTTAGTTGTCTCCCTAGCCAGCTCTTGGACATTTATTTGCATTATAATATTCACATATTTTTTTACATTTTTCATGGATAACTAACACATGTAGAAAAAATATAAAATACTTTCCCTTATAGGCCAGACATTCACCAGCAGGGCCATGGCCTTAATCTCCATGGTAGGAATCATACATCACTTATACACAATATTTACATACCAAGCCAATAATCCCATGGGTCAAAAATGGGGGTATTGCGCTAGGATGTAATGATGCTTCTCCTACTGGACTAACCTAAGGGTCCTCTTCCTACATTTATGTGCACAGTAATCATTTTATCTAGAATGTTGCACTAGTATCTCTCTCTTCAAACTTGTTATTATTCCCTTCTCTATCATCCACACTCCTCTTACTAGTATACTGATTTTTTTTTCCATTGTGCAACACTTCGATCTCATCTTCTATCACACATTCTTCTTTTCTCGACATCCTTAGCCCATCTGACCCTTTTTTATACTCTTATCCATACCTTCCATACTCTCAAACGATACCTGGTCAACCCCTAGCTCCCCTATGTATGAAGACACCTAGTGATCAGATTCCATCCTCATAACCCCTTATCACACAACAACATCTTGCTCTAAGTAGATAGATATTTCAAATATGTTTTGCACAGAACCTCAAAGAATTTACTCTCAGTATTATTGTATAACTTGGTACAATCTATAGAAAAATCTATAACATGACCCCCCAATATACTATCCATTCAAAAATCAACTACGTGCAGAATTTGATTACTTACTACATTAACTTGTTGAATCAATTCAGACGTCCAATCCCTCACCACAATGGGGTGGAATGCTCTATTTTGTTCATCTAGCCTTAGTATCCACTTAGCTAGGATTATTGGGAATTCTCAAAAGAAAATGACATGTAAATATGTACCCCTCTAACCACTCCTATGGGATGATCCGATGGTTCTTATTCCGATCTCTAGAAAACTCAAACTCTTTTTATTCTAATAATTGATCTATATCTTCCTTAGTTGGCCTCCACATTCCCTTCAAATGCAGATCTCGATACCAACAATGGAGAGCACAAACCCAAGGTTCAATATTAATTTACCAACAAAATCCTTAGATATCAACCCTTTCAACATCAGTTGCAAGTAAATGAAGTCTCACCCGAGGCATCTATGGGGACTGTAGGAACCAATTTTTTGAACTGATGAAGAGACATGAGAAATCCTACTTAATCTTAACACACGTGTGTATAAACATGTAATACATGCACTGAAATATCTATTGCTTTCATGGAACCAAATCACATGTTCATAGCATCAAAACAAATCATTCATCACATCATATCATATACAAACATAAATATATAACATATTAATGGAAGCATGCATTACATCAAAAGAATCAATATAACCACAAACATAGCATCACATATGTGCACTAAAAACATATCATATCATAAGAAATAACCATTAAATCCACAACTCATCACTTGTTCTTGATTATCATTTGAATCAGTTCTTACAAAACCTACGCACTGCGCATTAGATCTCTTTCTTAACCCAAGAATATCCCAACTATCTGCTCATACATTCTTATTGAAGGAATCAACTGAAAAATATTTCTAAAAACATTTATAACATCCCAAAGCCCTTACATATTTATACAATTCTATAATGGGGTTTTAGCCCAACTAATGGACCAAAATGCCTAATGGCTTCCAACTGTCTTCTGTATTTTGTGCACACTCGTACCTTCCATCTAAACCCTACCTTATGACCCTAAATCATATAACATTTATTAAAAAAATTATGATAATCCTTGCATCATATGACCCCTAACCCTAATATAAATTCTATAGTTTCCAACGGTGCCCCCACATAATTCTAAAATGTAATTTTCATTATTTAAAAAAAGGAATACTTGATTGTTTTGTGTTTAAGATAGATTTAACCTAACTAAATAAATCTAAAGTGGTTTATTAATGTTCAATTATAAATATATATATATATATATATAGGAATGATTTTTATAAAAATATATATATTAGATTTTATTGAGTTTTTTTGTTTTTAAAATTATTATATTTAGTGTTAGATTATGTTGAACATCTTCCCAATATTAAATTATAATTATTTTATATAATTATTAGACTTTATTTTATATAATAATAATAATTTACCATTCTATTTTAATTGAAAATTATAAAGATTAAAAAACTTTGAAACGAAATAACAAAAACAATGAATATAATACATGATTTTGACCAAAATGGTTTTTCATATCTTTTTCTCGATCTGTTTCTCAACAAGAAAGTTGTAATTATCAAGCTAAGTTAGCTGACAAAAATGCATTCGTTCCATTATCAAAAAACCCTTCATAATAACAAATATTTAAAATTTTGAGAAACAAAGTGCACAAATTCAATGGAATGGTGCCATAAACTATGAAGTGATAAAGAAACACATATTATTTCTCAACAAGAAAGTTGTAATTATCAAGCTAAATTAGCTGACAAAAATGCATTCTTTCCATTATTAAAAAAAACTTCATAATAACAAATATTTAAAATTGAGAAACAAAGTGCACAAATTCAATGGAATGGTGCCATAAACTATGAAGTGATAAAGAAACACATATTAGTGATATTCATGATCTCTAAATGGATAAAAGTTAATAGTAATGTTTTTTAATTAATAGAGAGACATGTACTATATAATTCAAAGTAGTGTCTATAAAACATTCTTTCTATAATGACATATCATTCTAACACAAAGTAATAGAACTTGAACAAATCCCACACTCAATTATTGAAAGAGAAAAACTAAATAACGATGTTTTTTTCATTCGTATGCAAATACGTTATATAATTTAAAATAGTGTTTCTAAAGAAAGAAAACCCCATTCAATTTGCTTTATATGGGGTGGAATACATAAATGTGGGGACCTCAAAAGAGGTAATGTATTTCTAAAACAATGTTTATTGTATTAATGTTTTTCATATGGGAAAACATGAAGTCATAAATAATGTTTTAAATTAGAAATGAGATCTTTCTTAAATTTATACTATAGCTTGTTAACATTATCATTATAGGTGATGACGACAGATCAAATTTGACCAAATCTATTCAAACTAAGTGTTGTGATGATACACTACATATTGACCACAACAAGGCCTGGTATTTCATTTGACGGGGCTTCACAGGGAATCCCTAGCATTGGGGGACTCGGGGGCATCCTTTTTCTTTCGCAACTGTACTCTTACAAATTCTCAACAAATATTGTGCTAGCCACCAACAACACAGTTGAGTTACCAAAATCCTTAATGATTCTTAGGTTGGAAACACATCTTGGGATATCCTCTCTGCAGGTCTTTGGGGATTCAAAGCTTTTTATTGATTGGATTTATTATCACAAAAATCCTGGCAATATTTTTCTTATCCCTACTTATGATGTGATTTGTCCTATCCTTGGTGCATTTGAAGACATATATTTTTACAATATCTATCGCATGTGGAATGATGACACTAATCATCTCTTAAAATATGGCCTTCTACTTGGCAGGGATTTTGTGGCTCTATGGGAAAACAACAAAACAACATTAAAGAGATCGATCTTGGACCTATCATTAGTTGAAGCATATGTCCATATTATATGGGCATTACTTGGTCCTTACTTGATTCCCTACCATTTTCTATAGACTATAGTAATTTGGATAGGCTCTAAAATATATATGGACAGTTACAGATGTATATTTTGACATGTTTTATGAACACTAGTCACTAATGTAAGAACAATATAGTTCAAAATTAATAAAATGATTTTGGACTGTAATCCTTTTTCCACTAAAAAAAAACAAACAATATCATTGTATTTAATCATCTTTTGGTTTGCATTTGTGATCTGCATATGTGTTCATAGAGAAAGATGATCCAATTTTGTAATGATGACATCATCATCCCCACGTTGCGTTCAAATCACATATTTGGAAATTTTTGTAAGCATGAAATTGTAAAGATCACTGCTTTTCACTATTCCTTTGAAAAAACAGGTTTGGAACCAAGCTAAATTTGATTTAAATAGCTCAAAAGCATATGTGACTATTTTTGAGCATAAAGAGTGTTATTACTAGAGTTGTACCTTAGTTTTATAATATCTTTTTTATTCTTTTTCCTCATTAGTTCACATTTTCCTAGAATTTAACCATAGTGTTTAGGTTTTAGGTCATATTTTTTAGTAATCTTCTTATTTTCCTTATGCATTTTCAAGATTAGTGAATTAAATCTCGCTCAAATTTATTTAAATATTTCCTAAAGTATTCAAAAATATGATTCTACATGTTAACTAACTTATTTTTGAAGGTTTTCTCATCATTTTTTATTACTTTTGACTTGACACATTTCGACAGCATAATACATGAAGGCTATGCAAACTAGCATTGTCGAAATGTCAAATCATAGAAAGAAGTGGCACAATGTTTGTGCTGGAGCATGCGATGGTTAAATATGGGAGTTTTCATTCATAATTGATGTCAGGGATTATTCTCCAGCTGTCAAACCAATAATTGAGTTTAATACACGAATCTAATATGCTTATGGGTTATCATTCAATGTTACCCTAGTTTTCTGATTTTGCTGGCCATTTTAGCTCAAGACATCTGTTCTTTGCTAAGTTCATGTTTATTCCAAAGAATTGTAATCTAGCAGGTTCCCAGTAGCTGTCAATATGAAGAAAAATAGTGGCAAAATTTGCAGATCTGAACCAATAAATGTGCAATGTGCATAGGAGTTGTTGATGGACACAAGATGGTATTCTTTTTTCAAAAGAATTAGAGGCTACAACGTTGAAGTGACCAAGTATTTTGCTAATAATTATACAGGTTCATTTGTCAATTTCCAGAATCTAAGCTTTGAATTGAATGAGGGTTTAATTATAGAGGCAATGAGACTGCTTGTTGAAGGGGATCGTTGGTTCAAGAAACATCTTTTTAAAATTGATTTGAGTTTTTAATTATTTCCTATATATGAATCTTTGGATTGGAGAAAAGGTATACACTTGAGTAATGTAAATAAAAAATGGATAGACACTCTCAGTATCATACACCGATATGTCACATGTGAAAGTAGGTTTTCCACTGTTTATAGGTATCATCTAATATTTATCTTGCATGTAAATGGGCAATCTAAGTTAAATTTACCCTACTATCTATTCAATAGGCTTGAGAAGATGGCTATAAGGGTAAGGAATCATCATGATCACATAAGTCATTCCATTTTTCATCACGGGATAGTTAAATTGTATAAAATTGAGCACATATATCTATGGATCAACACACAACTCACAAGATAGATCAGACAATTTTACTTAGAATTAAAGAATGAAACAATGAAAAATGGCTTGCAACTATGTAATGCTTTCATTAATCAAGAGTAATTGGATAATTAATTACAATGTAATACACTAGTATTAATAACTAGTCAATTCGAATGCATGAGAGAGGAATTCAAATTGATTGAATCTACCTAATTGCATGGATAACTAGACATGTATAAATCACTATCGGAGCCCAACTAGTTAGCTCTAGTTGTCTAAACCAGTGCACCAATTAGTTAGAATCAGTTAACTAGTCTAACTGAATGTGGTAGGTGAGAAATTGCACTTTCCCACATGCAATCAATCAATGAATAGCACTAACTAAATGTAATTGGATGTAACTGACTCCTAACTAGGCTTAACTAGTCACTAACTGAACTCAACAGAAGGAGGTTGGTTTCAACACTCCTAGTGGCTCCTAAATTGTAGGGATTTGTCTAGGAGGCTCCTAAACTAATTCATGCAAGTGCAGTCAGTGGAATTTAGCCTCAACTAGTGTTCCCCACACTCTAGTAACTGGTACATGTGGCCTAATTAGGCCATGTGGACCCAATGATGCTAGTGACTAAATATAGACTAAAAAGACTCTTAATTTAGACATAATTGACCAAATTAGACAAGGGAGGATTATAATCCTAACACCCCCCCTAAATGCTAACTTGGAAAATTTGTGGGCCCTTGAAACTAAGACCATAGGCCACCCATTACAGTTAAAGCAAAGTAACTGCTTAATACAAGGAATCAGGGAAAACATCCCCCCTCTAACTAAGCAGGTAGAATCAGGATTCAAGTTTTTAAAAAATTGAAAATATGTTGTTGCAACCTTCATCTCTATGGTGTAGCGAAGCAGCATGCATGATGTTATGTGCACAGGTATCCTGGGGCCTGGCATGTAGACTTCTCCATCTTCTCCCAAAATGATGATGGAAGGAAGGAGGAATGTAACCTTTGCCTCTTTTTGGATGAAGAGGTGTATGATCCACTCTATTCTTCTGAGAGCACTGGAGTTTTTTTAGACCTTTCCATGTAGCATCTCAGAGGGAGTTTGTTGCATCTCTCTTAAGGAGGTGAGATTCCATGACATAGTGCAAGGTTCTCTTTCTGAAACTGATGTTTTGTCCTCTGTGTGTGAGATGGATTTCCAGTCATCTTCCTAGCTTCTCGCTTGGGACTGGATATGGATCTGAATCACCCTGGATCTCAATCTCATAAATAGATACAATTGGTTCTGCAATACTAGTGGAAATTGCAAAGGAAGTAGATAAAAAATTTCTACCTCCCCTTTCAAGTGGCAGCTGAGAGTGCACTGGTTTTGAAAACAAAAGGAAGTGTGATAACTCATATACCTTGGAGGCATGATTTACAACACCCTTTTCTATGATGTTCCTAGCATATATATCTATGATCTCCACTGAGTCAGCACCAAATATCACTCACTTTGGAGGGCCAATGTGAGTCATCTGGTATACATATAATATATTTGCAGCTAAGGAGGGCACATAAAGCACATATTTGAACTTTCCATGTTCAATCTTGATAGAACCATTCCCTTTCGCTCGAATTTGCTTGTTATTACCCATGTGAATACTAGGGCCATCAAAAGACTGTAAATAAGAGAATGATTCTCTGGATGCAACCATATGATTGGAAGCTCCTGAATCAATGAGGAAGGCATGTGTTATTGAATAGCTAGCCTTTAGTGCATGGGACCTTTCATCATGTTCTTTGGTTTCTTCTCTATGGCTAGCCTTCCTTGTGCCAGCAGGTACAGTGATGTTATGTTTCTCTAGAAGAACAACCATTCTACCAATTGTTCTTCTCATACAGGAGCTTTCTAGATGAAAACCCCTTCCACAATAAGAACAAAGGTTCTTTCCTTTTCCATTCTTCTTGCTTCTCCTTGAACCAGAGGGATGATATGACTGTTCTTTCTCCATAGGAGGATCATTATTTTGCTTCCCCTTGCCATTCATAGCCTTAGGTCCTCTAGCAACCAATGCCTGATATTTGGAAGATCAGATGTTCCCCATTTGGATCATATTTTCATGCTCATTGTTGAGAGACTCAATGAAGGCATTAAGAGTTGGCATCTTCCAATTTGGTGTAGTGAGCTTCCTGATATGAAAGTTTGATACAAATAATGAGTCATCTGTGCCAAGTTTTGAGAGGATGGAAAGGATGATTTGATCATCCTCCTTCTCAACCTTGCACAACTTCAACTAGAACACCAGGTGCTTGAATTTGGTGAAGAAATCATTCTAAATTTTGAACTTTCCTGGGTGAAGAGAAATCAGCTCATTCTATAGCTGATAGATCCTTAGGTCATCTTTCCTATTAAATAGGGTAGCAAGTCAATCCCAAATCTCCTTGGGAGTCTTCAATCCATTGAAGTGAAATAGAATATCTCTAGAGATTGAAAGCCATAGGAATCCATATGCTTCATAAATCTTATTATAGTATATTTCTTTGTCAATATAATGAATCAACTCTACCTCTATGTCCATTGTGACTCTGTAGAGTATTTTGGAGTGAAGCTACATCTCCATGTACTCCTTCCACTGATGGTAGTTGAAAGGAGTGAGAATATCCATATGAGGGGCTACTGTGTTGCTATAGAGAATGTGGTGAAGGCGACTGAATGTTGTTGTAGCGAATGCAGTGAAGGAGACTGAATGTTGTTGTAGAAAATGTAGTGAAGGAGATTGAAAAACTTGTAAATCACACAAACAAACTGACAAAGTAAGGTCGATAGCCTGTACTTTTGGAATTTTCTTCACACTCAATTTAGTTAATCAGGAAATCTTAACCAACAATTCCTTTGCATAGGATTTATGTGGTAAATTCTCCGCTTCTGGTGCAGTGCTGGAAGGAGCAATTTTGCTCAAAATTTTTTTGATCTAAGTATGAATCTGTCGTAAGAGAAGTACCTTGTCCTGCCAAGGCTCTAATACCATATAAAATTGAGCACAAATATATTTGGATCAACACACAACTCACAAGATAGATCAAACAATTTTACTCAGAATTGAAAAATGAAACAATGCAAAAATGGCTTGCAACTATGTAATGCTTTCATTAATCAAAAGTAATTGAATAATTAATTACAATGTAATACACTTGTATTAATAACCAGTCAATTCGAATGCATGAGAGAGGAATTCGAATTGATTGACTCTACCTAATTGCATGGATAACTAGACATGTCTAAATCACTATTAGAGCCCAGCTAGTTAGCTCCAGTTTTCTAAATCAGTGCACCAATCAGTTAGAATCAGTTAACTAGTCTAACTCAATGTAGTAGGTGAGGAATTGCACATTCCCACATGCAATCAATCAATGACTGGCACTAACTATATGTAACTGGATGTAACTGACTCCTAACTATGCTTAACTAGTCACTAACTAAACTCAACTGAAGGAGGTTGGTTTGGGCACTCCCAATGGCTCCTAAATTGTTATAGGAGGCTCCTAACCGATGCGTGCAAGTGCAGTGAGTGGAAGTTAGCCTCAACTAGTGTTCCCCACACTCTAGTAACTAGTACATGTGGCCCAATTAGGCCATGTGGACCCAATGATGTTAGTGATTAGATATAGACTGAAAAAGACTCCTAATTTAGACATAATTAACCAAATTAGATAAGGGAGGATTATAATCCTAACAAATTGTTGGTATTAACCGAATTCAGGAAACAAAATCATTCCTGGAAGCATTTTCTATTATGGTCGGACTTTGAACTAGAAAATATTGAAGCCCAAAATAATCTTAATATCAAATCAATAATAAATCCTGGTAGCAGCTTTTGTCAATCAATAGAAAATCCCTCATATCATATGTAATACTCAAAGGGGACAAAGTACTACAAGAGTGCATAAGATAAAGGTAGAACATGAAAACAAACAAGCAGAAAAGAGCCCAAGTCAAAAGATGAACCTATTCCATAACCTATTCAAGAAAATTTGCAAGAAAGAGTGTTTCCTGAGTCACAAAATGAATATATATCTTCCCCAGACACCCCCGAGAATACAATAGAAAAATCAATTATTGAATATATTTCTTCCAATAAAATTTTTTTGGTTACTTCTTCTTCAGAACCTCAAAATACTGACTAGAGACAAAAGACTAGACCTAAAAATAAATTAAGAATGAACATGAAATCTATTTTGGACTCTAAATTTAAGAAGAATATAGTAACGACTATTGAAGATTCTTCAAGTGAAGAAGATTTTCAAATCAGAAATGTGGAACATACAATGGCACAAACTTTTGAGAATATTGAGAAAGGGCTCAGAAGCTCTCCAAAAATACGCGATGAAGATCATAAAGATAAGGGTAAGAAAAAGGTTTTGGAATTTGAAATTTCCATGAGTTCAAAAGTACTTAAATATGGAAGCACTAGTGGAAAATGTTAATATACAGGAAATTAAGAAATTAGTTGAATCTCAGGAAAATTTGATTGTTGAATATAAGGATGAGCTTGCTCCAATCCTGAATATAGAAAGCCTTGAACACCAATCAATCACCAATGGAAACATTATCAGAAGTCGAAGTTACTAAAATATCATTATGACATTACAAGGATTAGAATGAATACCTTAATGATTCTAATGATCAGTTAATGCAAGAAAATAGAAGGTTAAGATAGGATTTAGAAGAAACTAATGCCAATTACCAGGAATTAATACCACCTACAAAACAGGCTATGCGAAGGAAGAAACTTACCCAACAACAAAATGAAGAAATTATCAAGCAAAATAAAGAAATCCAAGCCAAAGTCCAAATAATGGATGGAGAATACACTTGATTGCAGAAGAGGTCCTAGGAATTAGATGGACTTACTATATTGGTTGATTCATCAAGGAAGATCCGATAGTTCATGTTTCAACAAACTTCACTTCCGGATATAGTTCTAATGGTCAAACAAAGGATTGAGATCGAGGCTTCTAGGATGACTCGTCATTATAATATGTTTCATGTCCCTTCCTTAAAGGACATTAAAATATTGACCTTGTCAGTGCTTAGGGGTTTAAAAAAATAATTAAATCAATTCTTCCTAGGAAAATTTGATAAATTAATATTATTGAGGCATGTACTAGATTAAATTTTCAATTATCGTTTTTGTATGTAATTTTTTTGTAAATAAAACTTGCATTACTATACAGAAGCCAAATTGCAGAGAAAAATACATCTAAAGCCATCCCAAAAACATGGAGGCCTTAGTCTAGTCTAGCAGAGCCCAGTTCGGGACTTGACTTGATCTGTTTTGCCAAAAAAATACATAGTTTTTCCAAAGCCTCCTGCTCCCCCTTTTACATCTATTCCTACTATAATTCCTGATGCTGTTACATTGCTTCCCCACCCATATCAAAATGGATGAATTGAGGGTCCTATCTCTACAAGGATCCCTATTGACAACATGGTTCCTATTAACTTAAGGACTATGAGTGCCCCACCAAGTGGACTATAACCCAATACGTCATTACCATATGATCGTATGCTGAAGCACGGCCAACAGTGTTGCTAGGGTCTAGGACCCATTCTGCAACCTCTGCATGAATATTCTCCCATGGCACGGCTTTCACCTCTACCCAAAGTCCCTTGACCACACTTTCAACCTCGAGCCAGATACTGAGCAGGACGTGCTCCTTGTAGAAATCAGCCTCCTCCTAAGCCTGGAGTTGAGCATGGGTGGATTGCTGTGTCTAATGCTTGATAGATTTCCCCTTAACAGAAGATAAGCTAGACGCATCCCTGGAGCCAACCTCCCTCCTAAATTGCCGATTAGGAGCCATCGGGAAAGACAACGGAAACAGGAAAGGCAATGGGAGGTGAAGTTGAGGCACACTAACAAAACCAAACACCAATGCATAGCGTAAGATGAAAGACAGATATGCAATCCTACCCTTTCTCAAGCAGAACTTGTCATAGCAGATTTCAAAATCTTTATAAAAAAATAGTTGAGCACTCGTGGGAGCACTCCCATCCCTGACCTTATCCTGCATCATTCCCATCATGAAACTGAGAGCCATCATCCTGTGGAGATAATGGACCTCGTCCGGTCGATGGTCCTTTCACCCAGTGCTGAGCGTGGTAGAGCCGATGGCATGAAACGAAATAATGGAGCAGTAAAAGAAATAGAGTCAGCAGGAATTTAAGCCTTCGGACCCACTCTGCATTAGCTTGGCCACGTGTAGGCGTGCTCGTGCCTCCTAACTCCATCTTTCCTCCCATCCATCTGATTAACCATCTGTATTACCCCAGAAATATCCCTAGCAGCCAGGTGATGACACTGTTGGGCCCATTCCTCCTCATCAAATCCTTCTAACCTGTCACGTCGAAATCCAACTCCGCACTCCACGCCAGCATTCACCAACTAGCCAGTAGCCTTGTTGGCCTCCCTTCTGACGCGGTGAAAAGAGATTGCAGGGTGCGTAAGGAGAAGGTCACGCAGCCTCTCCACCCTATATGCTAGGTGCCAACTGGGTGAGATCTTTTTCGATGTTTTCCCATTCAGTAAATGCTTGGCCATCTGGATGAGGGTATTGGAATCACCTTTGATTATCGCCGGAAACCCCCCCCCTGATCAACACTTTCGAGCCTTGGATGAGTCCTTCCAACTCAGCCGAGTTGTTTGTATCCTGCCCTATAGCTCCCATGAACACCATCCTAATCCTGCCCTCATGATCGCAACAAAGGCCACCAAATCCAGCCGAACCTGGGTTGCCTCTAGGTGCGCCATCGAAATTCATTTTGAAAACACCGGGAGGAGGAACCGACCAAATCGATGGGCTAGAGGGGAGACATAGTTTGTCTCGATAGCGCAGAGCAACCAGTGTAGGTCTATTCAGCCCCCAGTTCTTAGTGATCTGGACTTCCTCCCATGAAAAGATCTTATCCTATTCGTGCCACTGCATGCACCTAATGGATGATAGCAAGTTGTCTTGCACCGTGTTCCATACCATCTCCATATCTTTGCATTGGTCTCGAAAGATCCTAGCATTCCTCTCCTTCCATATACACCACATGGCCATACTAGGGAAAGCATCCCAGATAGTTCTGATAATGGGATTTTTGAAGGCGCTTGGGCACCATTCTCTTAAGGTCTAGGAAGGTTGACCCCATTTCCTGTCGCTCTGTCGAAACCTCATCGCTCCCTTATCCCAAACTGCTGTTATGAAAGGGCAGCTATCCAACAAATGGCCCATTGTTTCCTCCACTTGAAAACATAGACAACACTGGGATGGTCCAAGAATCCCTCGCTTGCGCAAATTGTCACAAGTGAGGATCCTTCCTCTAGCTACAAGACAAACAAAGAGGGCCACCTTGGGCCATAAGTTGACAGTCCAATTTTTTTCCCAGATGTCATCAGTTGCATCATTCCTTGAAATATCGATACTATAGGCCTCCTTGACGCTAAAGGATCCTCTGGGCGAGTATCCCCACCTTAAGATATCAGGGCCTTCTTGAGCCTTGATAAAGCGTTTTTTCAGTTCTTCAAGGAAGCGTTTGTTCCCAATCCTCCTCACTTGTATATTCAGGTTTCTCAAGGAAGTTCCACTGATGATGAGCCATGTGGTTCCCCAGCCTCCAGGATTGGTTCACCAGAATCCTGCCCCACTCGAGCTCCTGTTGTTTGATGAGATCCCACCGTGGATCCCTACCAAGGATTGAAAACTAGTTCCAGGAATCTTCCCAGAACTTCGCCCTGCTACCATCCCTGATCTCCCAGAAGCTATGCTCTTGGATAATCGTTTTACCAGCCATGGCTTTCAACCATATGGGTGACCCACTAGGGGCCTAGTTGAAGTGGATCAAGAGATGTCTGGGTCTATGCCTGGCATATTTTATGCTCCAAAGTTTCGCCCATGGTTCCAATGAATGGTTAACCCATAGCCACCAGATTTTGGCCCCAAGTATCTCCGACATTACTTCAAGATCCCTAAGACCTAATCCTCCCTGTTCCTTAGTGTTGGCTATGGCGAGAAGACTCGGGTTTACTATAATCAACCAACAACACCCCTAGCTCACCGGCCCTTTCAGCGAGAGACCGCAAAGCAACCGGAAGTCTCACACGAGCTGATTCTAATGGGTTGGCCAAGGACTCAAGCGTCTTGGACTAGGTTCTGCGGCAATCCTACTTGCAGCTCGCAGCTCTTCTAGCTGCGAGGTCTCTTTCTCTGCGCGTCGTGCGACCTTCTGCTCGCATCGCGTGATCTCCTCATCTTGCAGCTCTTCTAGCCGCGAGGTATACCTTTATATAGTCGTGCAGTCCTTCTCTTTATCGCACACTTTCCCTGAGTCTCAATATCTCCAACCTTACCGCATCGCCGCGCACCATGCGACACGCAGCTCCTGCCCAACGCAAAATCCTCAACTTGTGGTATCGCGCACCGCAGCTCCTCTGCCGATGCGGTATCACCTCTCTGTGATATCCTACCTCCGCGGTTTAGCGCACTTAGCATTGCTCATGTCGACATGCAAGAATTAACATACAAGGCTACTCAATACTACAACTAGTGACTGCTTCATGCAAAGCATAAATGAACCTCATACAACACGCCAAAGACTAGACTCATGTTTATTCTTCTATATTACTGTGAACTGATTAACACATTCATTCATTAAACTGTAAACAACGTTCATGAAATAATTGATAGATGCACAAGTAACATAACACATAATCCAATCACATAACACACGATTTTAATGTGGTTCACCTCCAGGATGGAAGTTACATCCACAGAATTGTGTTTTCATTATAGCTCAGCGGAAGGTAAAACACAGTTCTGCTGCACCGCATATGCAGCTCAAGATCTTCTCTCTTAGATCTCTTTTCTCTCTATATTTCTCTCCTACAATATACTCTTCCCTCTCTGTCGATCCCTACGGATCGTTACATGCATACTCTATAAGCCAGCTACTGGTTACAGTAAGATTGCTACCGTTAATAACAGAACCAGAGCTAGGCTTCTACAATAGTCTAATAGTCTACAAAACACTACTAACAACTAAATGAACCAACTAACTGACCAACCCTTTTACAATACAAAATATATCCTTTTATAGGCAGCCCGAAGGTCTCGCCATTACAACACTGTGGGCCTGTCCCAACAGTAACCCAAACCCTAACTAGTGACAGTCGGCCATATCTGTACTTGAGGTAGCCGCTTTCCATCACACCACAGCTCTCTGCAGTCTTCCATGCTTCCTGGCACTGATCATGGGTACTATGCACCGCTTCTCTTTTCTGTCCTTTGTCTTCAATGCTTCAGCCTCGTTGCTCCTTCTCCTTTATGAGGGTCGCTGAGCCCTCCTGTCTTCCGCCGCTGCCTTCAATGCAGTGGGTGAGCTCTCTCTTCTCGGACGCTCAGGTACCGTTTCCTTTCTTGACTTTTCTATCTTAAAATTCATGGTTTCCGGCTCTGCTTTGCAGCTGGAAACGTGCTATGGAATCGTAGCTCTGTCTTATCTTCTTTTCGCCAAAACTTATCTCTCCGCTAAACTAGCAGCTTCTTCTATAGCTGCGTGACCCTGCTCCAACAGTCCCCTAACACTTACTTGTAGCTCGTCCTCGAGCCACCACCAGCGGGCTTCTCCTGCTGTAGCTTTGCCTTGGCTTCCTGCGAAGTCCTCTGCAACCTGTCTCGAAGTCCTGTGACTTCCTGCTGCATCACCTCGACACGCTCTTTATAGTTTCTGTAACTTGGTTCGCTGGGCTCTCTTATCCTTCCTGCCCGATGTCATGATCTCGCTCTCTTCGCTCCTGAAACCTTTTAAGAGCCTTCTAGTGTTTGAGAGGTTTTCCACAGATATCCTTTCTTCTTTATCTGTGTTAGAACTTTTATCACAAGGAAAATCTGTATCTTCCAGCCTTCTCAAACACTTCATTCAGCCTGGAGCCTTGTACATGAAATATATACAAACCATGAATTCCGTTCTGAGAACAATCCTTTGTCTGCATTCTAGAATTCTACCGACTGCTGGGTTTGCTGTCTTCTTCCACTTCTCTTCTCTTCGAGGTGCTCCAGGTACACATGCTGCCTCTGATCGTCAGATTTTCGTTTCGTTTCGTTCGCAATCTCTTGTGCTTTTCTTAGCTGATCAGATAGGTCGGCGACCCTCTCCCGTTGCTTTCTTTTTCTCATTTTTACTTTCCGCCTAGCGGGAGATTTCTTCTCATCATGCTTCCGCTCCACTTTCTTATCTTCAGTGGTCGGCTCAGCATTCTTCATCTCGTTAGTAGAGACTTTGGTGACAACTTCTACTTCTGGTGCTTGACTCTTCATCCTTAGCGGCTATCTGACTTGTGTTGTACTTAATTTCACAACCCTGGGTGACGTCGTCATGGCGGACCTACGGCCACCAGGGTCGAAGCGTCTCGGCATGTCTTCTAGAGGTTCGTCCTTGAACAGAACCCACTCAGTGTAAAATGGTGGATGTGCAATGGCTGCAACTTCTAAAAATCACAGCACTCTGTATCGAACTTAGCTCTTCACAGGGGACTCTTAACAACTTACTCTATAGCTCTCGGTTTTTCTGCAAAACGTAACCATCCTAATTGGATACTTTCTGCTTTTATGCCCAATACGATAATCCCGGACGCAACGGTCATCTAGAATGAACCCGTCGGTCGTCATCAATGCCTGGACAAGACCACACCCGTCATCCCTTCCTTCATAAATGCGGAAATCCGATCAAATTTCCCTCGGAACGTGCGTGTATAGGCGCCGGTCTCGTCGGAGATTTACCAAATCTGGAAAAAATTATTATATTGCTGCCAAATCTATGGTAAGATATACCGGTCATTTCCTCATTAACTACTGGTCAGAGGGTGACTTGACTGGCCCTCTGTCGGTTGCAAAACTGAGTACGTGGCACAGGGAAACATCGCACTGCCGCGATGCGACTCCGCATCACCTGCGTAAAACAAAATTTAATAAAAATTTTATTTTATTTATTTTATTTTTTTGAACCGGCCTTGTGCGATTCCTCATACTTTAGAAAATACCTGCCGGTGTAGACTAATTCTCGGTGCGATTCCTCCTTTCAACTACACTGGACATCTGCACCACCATAAACTGGCTAAGCTAGGGCTGAGAGGCGGGGTGGTTATCACTATAGAGTTTAAGCCTACTGCCATTGATCCATGTGGGAAGAAGCTCCCCATTCAGCTGGCTGAGCTGAACGACACCTCCCTCTATGACTTGCTGTATCTGATATGGCCCCAGTCAATGCGTCTTGAACTTTCCTGGAAACTTAATGAATTTGCTGTCATAGAGGAGCACTAGGTCTCCGATCTGAAAAGTCTTATTCTTAATGTGTCTGTCATGCCAAGCTTTTTCTCGTGCCTTCTGCACTTTCTAATGGAATCCGGCGATGAATCTGTCTTCTTCTAAGACAAGCAGTTGTGCTAGCCTTTCCTCCATTGTGTCTGTATCAGTCATCCTGGTGATCTGAGCGATTCTTAAACTGGGAAGAATATACTCCATAGGAATAACAGCCTCCTGTCCATACACCAAGCTGAAAGGTGTGTGTCCCGTAAGTTTCTTGCATGTGGTCCTGTACGCCCATAGTACAGCGTTAACTCTGAGGTCCCAATCATTCCTTTGGCTATTGCAGATCTTAGTAAAAGCATTTTCTAAAATCTTGTTAAAGGCCTCCACCGTACCATTAGCCTGGGGGTGGTAGGGAGTGCTCTTATGGTGCTGAATCTGGAATTCTTCTGTCAATGCCTCAATAGTGTTGTTCAAGAAATGTGTGCCTTGATCACTCATCAAGATTACTGGGCATCCAAATCTACTGATGATGTTTTCAAAAAGGAACTGTGCGGCTGTAGCAGCATCAAAATTTCTTACTGTTTTGGCCTCTACCCATCTGGTGAGGTACTCTGTTCTAGTGATAATATATCTCGCACCAGTGCGCTTTCCTGGTGGGTTGATAGGACCCACAAAATCTATAGCCCATTTGTCAAATGCACGCAGCATGACCTGCAGTCGCAGCGGCATTTCATCACGTCGCGAGGGTTTTCCTACCCTTTGGCAGATATCGCAGCATCTGCAAAAGTCCTTGGTGTCTTTATGCAACGTAGGCCACCATAATCTTGCCTCCAGGATTTTCTGCGCAGTCAGCTTTCCTACGAAATGACCTCCTGCGGTTCCTGAATGTGCCTCTCTGATAATAGCATCTTTTTCATGCGGCATCACACATCTGCGCAGAACTTCATCCGGACCTAACTTGTATAGGTGTCCTACAATGAGGGTGAAGTCTGCTGCTTTAACAACCAACTGCTTCTTTTGCTGCTTAGTGAACTCATCAGGTGCTACTCCTGTAGTGAGAAATTGGATAATATCGGCATAGTACTCATCTGCGATCTGGATAGAAAACAATGGCGCATTTGGCATATTATCATCTAGGTTACTTGGCTCTTCTCCTAAGTCTATTCGCGACAGATGATCAGGTCCAGCATTCAGTCTTCAAGGTTTCACAATGATTTCAAAATCATACTCCTGAAAGAGGAGTAACCATCTGCAGATTCTCCCCCCTAACATTGGCTTGTTGACCAAATATTTTAACGTGGAATGGTCAGTGAACATTTTAAACGAGGCACCCAACAGGTAGTGCCTGAACTTCTGCAGCGCATACACCATAGCTAGGCCTTCTCTTTCTGTTGTGGTGTAGTTATTTTCTTCTATCGAGAGCTTTCTACTGGAGTATGCGATAGGATGGTCAATGTCTCATTCTCCTGGTTGTGTTAAAACGACCCCTAATGCGATGCCAGACGCATTCACATGTACATGAAATGGCTAAGTCTCGTCTGGAAATACTAAGATGGGTGCTGTAACCATCTTTTCTTTAAGTGTGTCTAGACTCTGCTGACATTCCTCATTCCATAGGAATTTGACATCTTTCTTTAGCAATTTCTCCATTGGTGATGTAATCTTTGCGTAGCCCTTGATGAACTTTCTGTAGTACCCAGTATGACCAAGTACTGTCCTTAGTTGCTTGACTGAGTTGGGTGCTGGAAGATTTACAATGATGGTGATTTTCACGGGATCTACCATCAAGCCTTGTCTGCAAACAATGTGACCCAACAAAATGCCAAATGGTGCACAAAATATACATTTCTTCAAGTTTAGAGAAATCTGGTACTGCCTACATTTCTCTAACATCAGTCTTAAGTCTCCTATTTGCTTGTCGATTAGTCCAAATATAGTCCAATCATCAAAATATACTTCTAAGAATTTATGAATGTATTCTTTAAATACAGTAACTACTACTCTAGAAAATATAGCTGGTGCATTCTTAAGACCAAAGGGCATTACCGTATACTGGAACGAGCCCCATTCTGTTGCAAAGGTGGTCTTGGATCGATCTTCTGGATGTATTATGATCTGATGGTAGCCTAAAAATCCATCAGTGAAGGAGTAGACCTCCTGTCCTCCCACATTGTCTAATACCTCATCAGTGAACGGTGTCAGAAATGGATCATGAAGCGATGCATCATTGAGCTTGCGCAGATCGACACAGATCCTGATGTCCCCTTTTGTTTTCTTCTCTTGCACAACCATGGGGCTAACCCATTCACTTTCTTCTACCGGCTCAATGATGCCTACTGCTAGCATCGTATCAATTTCATCCTTTACTTTTTCTTTGTAGCGCGGAGTCAATCTATATGGGCGCTGCTTGACTGGTCTAGCATCCTCCTTCAATGGTATCCTCATAACTCCCAGGTCTCCAACTATTCCCTTCATCTCTATGAACTTGGCGGGAAATAGGTCCTGATAGTCATGTAACAAATCTGCAATCTGTCCGACTGTTTCATCGTTCCAATAGTCTCCAATAGAGGCAAACTTAGGTTCTGCGTCTGTGCCAATATTGGTATTTTTAATCTTGATGGGCTCAGTGATTGCTGGAATCTCTAACTGTGGTCCCCCAACATCGCGAGTCCCTTCTGACTCCGGAATGTTGATGTTGCAAGGATCCTCCTCCTCGTCCCCTGGTTCTTCTTGAAATTTGTAGCATTCTAGTGCCTCTGTTAACTGAACGGCCCAATCAGGCTGAGTTTGTACTGATGGGGTACGTCTTCGAATATCTTGATCTTGATTATGTCTAGGGCCTGGGAAACACTTGGATGTTCTAATTCAAATGCGAAGGTGAGTAGGAAACTGTCTGTCATAAGTGACCATGTGGTCGTCCCCTTTCGCAACTCGGTCTCTATGTACCAGTTCCTTAGAACTGTGTCCAATGTGTGAATGAATCTGTGAACCCATTCATCCTCGAGAATGTCCAACCAGTTTTGTTCACATGTCTGAATGTGTATCCTGGGATCTGTTTCGCCTGTGTATCTCTGCTGGACATACTCTCTATCGACAGAAAATCTGATCTCCATCAATCTTTTAATATCATCCCATGATGCGATATTCTCTTTATGCGCATACCACCATCTTGCAGGTGTGGCTCATACTGCAAGGTCCATAGCTGCGATCCTCTGCTCGTAAGGAATCTGTTGCTCAAACTGCTCAAGGAAGTCCTGGATATCTGTCAGACCATGATATGATGGAATCTCAGTGATCTCTGCACCAATCCATCGCAATGACTTACTCATAAACACACATCTGCGTGCTGATACTTCATAAAGTCTGTTCTTCCAGTTCTCTAGACCAACATCGGAATCCGATGCGCATGAGCTGTCGCATCGCCAACTAATGTTCCCTTCTGCGGTTGGATTAATGTAGTCGTTCTGGTTTGCAGTCATCTGGTAGAGACTATCCAAGTTTTGTGCCTCCTCCTCTGCTCGGATAGGTTCAATGTATCTAGGACCCTGGTGAGGATCCAGCGGCGCGATGACCCGGATCTGTGCATCCTCAAAGGTCATTTGTCTTCTTTTTAGGTCGATGACAGCCTTGCTACTGATCGCCCAATCGATACTTAAGAATGCTGGATACGGTCGACTGTCACCAATGATTTCTATAACCTCGAAGTCCGCAAAACCGTGAACTCCATCAATGTCAACTGGCACCTACGGCAGTCGACCCAATGGTGATACTCGCTGCTGATTAGCTAATCTCATGTGGATAGGCGATCTGACTAACTGAGGGCTACCCATCTGTTCCCATGTCTGCTTAGTTAGAACATTCACCTCTGATCCTAGATCTAAGACGACTTCATCCATTTCAAACTCTCCAATCTGTGCTGTGAGCTTCATCTCCCTTCCGGTCCTTGTATGTCCTGTAATATTATGAACAGCGCGATGTGCACTGCCCAAGAGAGAAGGTTGCTGACACTGATCTATGATGCGTTGTAGCTCGCCGATAGCTTTTTCATTTCTCACGAGTTTCAAGCAACTACGCAGGAAGGATTGTACACTTCCTGTCGATTCATCCTCGTCGCATCTCCCCGATGTGGTAGCCTGCGGTATCTGTTCAGGGCTATCGCCACAAGGTGCTTGCTGCAGTACGCCCCTAGACGGAGGTACCTGCGATCTTGATTGCGTAGGTTCATCAAAGGAAGCCTTGGATTCGTGAAATGTCTCTTTATTCTTCTGCAGGTCGAGTGGTGTTGCTTTACTAGGAGCTCTGCGCACCCACTCATGACTTGTGTTCTTTTCGGTCTCCTGCAATGTCCTACTAGTAGAAACACCGCTACAAGTCACAATATTAACTCTTGGTTCTGGCTCTGCCTGCTCAGCAGCAATAAGCTGGATGTTCTGGTGTACTGCTGGCTTAGGTTCTTTGATCTTGGCTATTAAGGTAGGACACTCCTCTATGGTATGATCATAAGATTTGCAGTAGTTACAAGTGGTAGTGGGGCTCTAACAGTCCCTAGCATAGTGTCCTACAATTCCGCAGTTATAACAAGTGATTGGTCCGCGACCACGGCCAAAACCTTCTCCTCTGCCGAAGCCTCCTCCATGGCCTCGTCCTCTGAATCCTCCTCCATGGCCACCGTAAGCCGGATCAGGCTATGGTCCTGCTGTTGGACCCTGTGTTTCTGACTGGACTTTGTATACGTCATATTTTCTATCTAACATGAGATCATAGGCTCGGCAATACTATTCATTATGTCCGACAGAGCTGTAGAAGACACAGTATAGGTTCTTAGGTGTCTATACATACTTCTGAAGAAAAGGGAATTGCTGAGGCGGATGTCCTTGTGTTTTGCATATTTCACACCATGGCCCTTGCGTTCATGGTAAGGGGTTAGGAGCCCCTGACGCTAAATATTCTACAAAGACTGGACAGTTGTCTTTGGTATGACCCTGTTCTTTACATCGTAAGCACCATATGTCTTGCATAACCTCTTTTTCTTTCTTAAGTTCGTGTATCTGTAACGTGAGGTTGGCCAACTGGTTCTGTAGAGTTGTCATGCCTGCACTGGTTTCTGCTAAAGGTGAAGCTTCTAGCTTCATCGCCATCTCCAACGCGTCATCCTGCGTCTAGAGTTTCTGTTGCATTAGTGGCAATCTGATGTGAGGGAGCAGCACTGCAATAAACCATTCCTTATGCTGCTCTGGTGCAAACCCAAAGCTTACTTGGTCTATAAGAGCTTTGAATTTCTGGTCAAAGTCCCATACTGATTCTAATGGTAGCTGCTTAATATCCTTGAGCTCTGTTATGCACTGAGACTCAGACTTAGGTTTCTTGAACTCTTTAATCATGGCGTTCTTGACCTGGGCAAGTGTCTTGGGTACTGTGGTATACTTTATGTACCATGTTAAAGCTCGATCTCTGAGTGTGGTGACCAACTGTACAAGTTTAAGGTTATTGTCGTTGATTGTTTTAATGGTCCACATGGCTTCACATAGAAACCAATGCTGTTTCGGGTCCTCTGCTCCTGTACCCTTAAAGGTAGGTAGCTTCATATCATCTCCCATTCTATTTCTCTGTGGTAGGTTCTGATTGACTGGATTACTACCACTCGGCGGTGTAGGTGAAGGCGATGTAGCGGTAGTAGGTACTGTCTGTGAGCTACTGGATGGAGTTCCTACGGGATTACTCTGAGTCCCAGTCTGTTTCTGTGGGGTATAGGGATGGTAAGGGATACCCCCCTCTGGTTCTTCTGTGGTACTAGGACTCGGTTGCCTAATATTGTCTGAACTATCTCCAAATACAGGAGAGCCGAAAGCTACTTTATATTTCTTGCCACTACGTGTTCGTCCAATGTCGTCAAAATCACTTTCAAACTCTTGTGACATTACTATCTTTACTTATTCATCTGAAATCATGTCCATTAATCCTTTTTCATGTAGCAGCATCTTAATGGACAAGTTTAGAGATTTTAGGTACTTACCATGATATCCTTTGAAGAAGTACCGCTCAGCCTCGCTGAAGCTTTTTCTCTGGTCAACTGCAAATTCTGTAACAAAGCCTCCTAGCACACTCGCAAGCCAGAAGTCCACTGCTCTCGTAATGGGATTGTCAAGGTTCTGCACGGTCTGAATCCGCTCCGGTGTCTAGACAATGTTTCTCTTCTTTTTGAATATGTTCCTATCTGTCAACTTTGATAACCAGTCGTAAAGCTCATTTCCATAGGTTGCAAAAAATATCGCGTGTATATCTGAAGCGATATGCTTTTGTAACCAGTCCTCTGTGCTCAATTTAGGGCTCCGATTTTCTTTCTTAGCAAACTCCCTTTAGTTTGAATCCAGCCACCGGTGAAACTCTTCTCTAGTAGGATGCCAACAGAACATTAGCGCTCAGTTGT
Source organism: Pseudotsuga menziesii (assembly GCA_001517045.1). NCBI lineage: Eukaryota > Viridiplantae > Streptophyta > Pinopsida > Pinales > Pinaceae > Pseudotsuga > Pseudotsuga menziesii. The sequence goes on along the minus strand of LPNX010386126.1, from coordinate 1,709 downwards.
TCAAAACTGGCAACGAAACCATTTGTTGGCTGCTATGGGCAGACCCGGGTTTACTATAATCAACCAACAACACCCCTAGCTCACCGGCCCTTTCGGCGAGAGACCGCAAAGCGGCCTGAAGTCTCACCCGAGGTGATTCTAATGGGTTGGCCAAGGACTCAAGCGTCTTGGACCAGGTTCTGCGGCAATCCTACTTGCGGCTCGCAGCTCTTCTAGCTGCGAGGTCTCTTTCTCTACACGTCGCATGACCTTCTGCTCGCGTCGCATGATCTCCTCGTCTCGCAGCTCTTCTAGCCGCGAGGTATACCTTTATATCACCGTGCAGTCCTTCTCTTTATCATGCACTTTCCCTGAGTCGCAATATCTCCAACCTTACCACATCACCACGCACCGTGCGACAGGCAGCTCCTGCCCAATGCTAAGTCCTCAACTTGCGGTATCGCGCACTGTAGCTCCTCTGCCGATGCGGTATCACCTCTCTGTGATATCCTACCTCCGCGGTTTAGCGCACTTAGCATTGCTCGTGTCAACGTGCAAGACTTAACATACAAGGCTACTCAATACTGCAACTAGTGACTGTTTCACGCAAAGCATAAATAAACCTCATACAACACGCCAAAGACTGGACTCACGTTTATCCTTCTATATTACTGTGAACTGATTAACACATTCATTCATTAAACTGTAAACAACGTTCATGAAATAATTGATAGATGCACAAGTAACATAACACATAATCCAATCACATAACACACGATTTTAACGTGGTTCACCTCCAGGATGGAAGTTACATCCACAGAACCGTGTTTTCATTATAGCTCAGGGGAAGGTAAAACACAGTTATGCTGCACCACATATGAAGCTCAAGATATTCTCTCTTAGATCTCTTTTCTCTCTATATTGCTCTCCTACAATATACTCTTCCATCTCTGTCGATCCCTGCGGATCGTTACATGCATACTCTATAAACCAGCTACTGGTTACAGTAAGATTGCTACCGCTAATAACAGAACCAGAACTAGGCTTCTACAACAGTCTAATAGTCTGCAAAACACTACTAACAACTAAATGAACCAACTAACTGACCAACCCTTTTACAATACAAAATATATCCTTTTATAGGCAGCCCGAAGGTCTCGCCATTACAACACTGTGGGCCTGTCCCAACAGTAACCCAAACCCTAACTAGTGACAGTCGGCCATATCTGTACTTGAGGTAGCCACTTTCCGTCACACCACAGCTCTCTGCAGCCTTCCATGCTCCCCGGCACTGATCATGGGTACTATGCACCGCTTCTCTTTTCTGTCCTTCGTCTTCAATGCTACAGCCTCATTGCTCCTTCTCCTTTATGAGGGTCGCTGAGCCCTCCTGTCTTCCGCCGCTGCCTTCAATGCAGTGGGTGAGCTCTCTCTTCTCGGCCGCTCAGGTACCATTGCCTTTCTTGACTTTTCTATCTTAAAAGTCACAGTTTCTGTCTCTGCTATGCAGCTGGAAACGTACTACGGCATCGTAGCTCTGTCTTATCTTCTTTCTGCCAAAACTTATCTCTCCGCTAAACTAGCAGCTTCTTCTGTAGCTGCGGGACCCTGCTCCAACACTTAGTCTTACAAACGTCCTCCCATCTCACCAAAGAGAATTTTTCCTTCTCCCCATGACCCACGGGGGCTTCACTAGTTGACCAATATCCTATCACGTTAGTTCATATTGT
>LPNX010386103.1:77828-182253 GCA_001517045.1 Pseudotsuga menziesii | reverse complement strand
TGTTCATTTTGGCCATACAGGGGAGCTATCACAGCTAGCAAATATCATTCTATAGTTTTCAACCTTCAGATTAGGGCTGGCTTCAAGCTTTGGATTAGGCTTCACAAATATACTAAGCATATTTGATCAATGTCTTCATAGGATTGCTGGCACAGTTGAGTCTAGATGGACATTCCATAAGCTTACACTGTCCTTTAAGCCCTTAAACAGTCAATCCTGGCACTAGGATATTTTATCTTTTCCACCGAAGGTATCAGAGCTGCTAAACTGACTGATACCTCTATCTCTGCTAGAGCGACCATGTCAACATAAATATTAATGAGGCTTGCTTTTGTAAGTCTTCAATTCACCTGCTATATATCATCTTTAGCTGCCACCTCTGATGCATCTCCTGTAGGTGAAGTACCTTTACCAAATACCTTTACCTTGATGAGCTTGGCTGGTCTGTTAATGACTTCATATATACTTCTTCAAACTGGCATCTATATCATCACTCTGGCAGTCGTGGATTGTTCAGACTGGTCGACACACAGGTCAGAGATCATGCATCAGCAACAAAAAGTGCACAGACATCAATACACTTTGGCATTAGTGGTATGGCCATCCAAACTTGACATAGCTCTCTCGATTGGCTTGAGATAATTTATAGATGGATTTTTTGACATCCAATAACAGATACAAACTTTTTGCAAAGATTACCAAGCAAGAAAGCAACACAGAGCTCCATTTGATGAAGGGCAAGCTTGGATAGCAAATACGGTCCTTTAGTTGGTTCATGCAAAGATGTTGTTGGACCAATGAACAAATCCATCATCGGTACCAGGTATTTCCTTATTTTTGTTGAAGACTACAATAAGAAAATGTGCGTGTACTTTCTAACAATGAAACCTAATGTATTTAATGAATTCCAAAGGTTCAAAGTTTGGCATGCTTATATTAATGTCATCATGTCATTTCCTACATCTGGAAATGACATGATGACATACCAACTAATAGATTCAACTCGCGTCAACAGTCTGTTCATAATATATCAAGATTTGCCTCTTCTGCACCTTCAGATTCCATTGGTATTTTATCAGGCACAATCTCTTCTAACTCTCAGGATACATTGCCTTTTACCACCTCTGGCACAGCAGACTACTCTTCAAGTGTGAACTTTCATAATACTCAAGTGACAGGAGTGGAGTTTTCAAACATAGGGAATGTTGGGCCTTCTGAAAATTTGTCTGTTCTTCCAGTGAGTGGAATGTCATCTTCCCAATTCTCTCTTTATGTGTTTGTATCTTTCTTTTTCCATCCCATGCCCAATGTCCTAATGTCCCCGAAACTAAGTGCAATGTCTATTTTATATATAGGTATCATCAGATCCAATTGAAAATAGTTAATTTTTTATTTCACTGATGTAACTAGTCAATTCAAAGAGGAAAGTTGGTACTTTGTAATCCTTTCATGCAATAACATGTATCATTATTTCTACAAAATGCAGATGAAATAGGAAATTCAATGCAAATTCTATGCTTGTAAAGATGATTACATTATTCATATTTAACTATCCTTAAAAAGTATTTTCCATTGCTCATATGTTTTGCAGACTACATATGAGAATTTTCAGTGCGGATCTGAGAATAGAGTTAATCTTTACAATCAAGGAGCAGTAAGGAACTTTCGTGAGATTTTATGCACAAAGATACCAGCCTCTAAGATTGACTTCCAAGCAAAGGTTGAACGAGAAACATCAAGACAAATGGTGGGTATTCCATCAAACATAGACGATCAAGATGACACAGGAAAATCTCTTCTGATTTACTTGCATTGGGTTTAGGGGTTACAGAGAGTGGCCAATTTAATAGACACAGTATGCCACCAGAAAGGATAAAGAAATAAGTACTTGTGTTTGAGATCCATTTTCTAGTTAAAATGGTTCTCGAGCAGATCAAATGAGATCTACAGGATCATTCAGCTGCTGGATTTTGCTCAGTCAAGTCATTTGTACCCTTCTAATATCTCACATGGAAGTCAACTAAACCAATATCATTGTTTCTCTCTATGTTTTTTTCCTCGGATTATTGTTTCTCTCTATGTTATTCCTCATGTATATTTATTTTTCATTTTTACTATGATATTGCCAATTCAACAGATGCTTCTTTCGTAAAATCTTTTGAAATGTATGAAAAGAAAAATGATTGATTTTTGAGCTACATCTAGTGGTAGGAGAATTATTGGGTTTTTGACAAGAGATGCATGTTAAGGACTGCAGAAGCAGAATATGATTATATTTATTGTAGGGGATGCCTTTTCAAAGGCTCTTTGTTGGAATAATTTCATCGAGGTCCTGTTTAAACTTCAAATTGTAATTCTGGCTCTGTTTCTGTTTGCCCCTATGGTGGTTAGTATCCTATTTGGTATATAGTATATGATCTTTTAAATCCTAATCATTATCAAGGACATGTACCTGTGAAGGTTTTACTGCTGGAAGCAGTCTTTAATCTCTTTAATTAGTTGATGTGAAATCCGGTAAAAGAAACGAGGACAACATGAAGTTAGTTTAGGATTGCCTCCTAACAAAGTAACAAATCATGTCTGACAAAATCGAATTTCCAGGTATTTTTTTTTTTTTAAATTCACGTCCATCGCTTAAGCGATGTTTCTAGATGTCGCTGATTCGACGCCTAATCCCTATTTCCGTCGTTTAACCGACGGTTCTTCCTGTCGGTTAATCGACGTTCAATCTTTATTTATGTCGTTGATTTGACGCCTAATCTCTATTTCCGTTGCTTAACCGACGGTTCTTCATGTCGGTTAATCGACGCTCAACCTTTATTTTCGTCGCTTTACCGACAGCATGAAGGTTATTTTCTCAAAAAAATTTCACTACTGTCGAAGATATTCTATCGCTTAACCGATGCTTTACATTTAACCGATGGTTACTTAGGTTTCTCTTAACTGACGGTTACTTAGGTGTTGGATAACCGACGACAAGTTTCTGACGCTTAAAAAAAAATCAAAGTGTCGTACATGCGACAATGAAGTGTCGAAAATCCGACATGACGGCCGTCAGATTTTTGGTCGAAATGTAGTAGTGGGATATCACGAGGATGAGATTCCTGAGATGTCTTCTCCACCTCACGAGGTTGGGGATGCAGATTCTACTCCCATATATGATCCTTCACCGAAACTACCTACACATTCTGGTTATGATCCCTCATTCACAGGTCGTCGGTATTGGTTTCCAGGCGACGAGACTCATCATGAACCCACAAGCACTAGTGATGTTCGTTATGGCATGCCTAATATCCTTGCACATGATCCGACACATCATGCCGAGTCAGAAGTTGAACCTAGCACTACGCCTAGGTGCACTCCTATTCCTTTCCATGCGGAGAGATTTGGGAGCACTAATCACATTGCACCTTCCATCCCGGTGGTGGAAGCTACCTCACATGTCCATCCTAGACCTAGTGTTAGTAGTCATATGCAGATACCATAATCGAGACGAGTGACCATAGGGAACACCACTTACATCCCTTCACATGTCCCTTCGTCCTCAAACCCTACTCCTTAGAATGAATTTTTGACAACCTTTCCTCCCCCTCATTCACGCAGTCCTTCGGGCCGGAATATCGCTACTAGCCATGTTTGTACTTCGACTGCTTGCATAGTAGTGTCTCAGATTCAAGTACCTCCTGTTGTCTTGGTAGGTCATATTCCTATTTCTGGATCGTCTCATGGTCCATCGCAAAAAGTTCCCCATATCCCTAACTATGGAGCTTCTCATGGGACAAGCACATATTTCATTAAATTTGTAATTATGTAGTGGATCTAGAATTTAGAACTTCCGCTAGATTGAGTTCTTTCAAAATGAGGAAAGTCATAGAATTTGAATCCTTACATAATGTCTAGTAATATTATTTATAGTTTGTATTTAATATTAAGTTGATTAAATTATTTTATGACATAATACCAACATTGTATTTGTTACTACAACAATTAGAAATATTGTCATAGTAATTATTTGTGTCTTTGTTGAGTATGTTGTTTTATTTTTGGAAGTTCACACCACTTATAATCAAAACAGGAAAATATTTTATGACTTTAAAGTCTAATTTTTACCCTTGTAATGATTAAAATAAATTATGAATTAAAATAGCAACATAATTTATTATTGTTGTTGTTGGTAGTGGTAGTGGTAGTGTATTAAAAACTAAGCTGATGAATGTTTACTTTATGAATTATAGATTAACGTGAGAAATTTCTTACCTATAAATTTATTTAATGATATTAATGTTAGTAAAGCCTCCCTTATTTATTAATATTATTTATTTTAACAATCAAAATTAATTATGAACTAGATTAGCATTAGTGCAGTAGAGTTTGATTTTTTTAATATACAAGAGGAAAGGGGGTAAACCAACTTAACTAATTATTGCAAGTGTTCATTATTTATTTATGAAGTATTTGAACAATGTGTTTAATTGAAAAGAGCATATTTTTATTGAAAATATAGATATCTTACAATATTTATATTATCAATAAGATTTAAATCATGTCTTAATTTATGTTAGGGCATGGAGGAATCGAACCACCATCGTCCTGCTTGGAATGCAGGTGCTCTTCTATTGAGCTAGCACCCTTTACAACATGAGGGGAGAGGGACTGTGTTAACACCTAGATTACACATTTTTAATCCTCTGTGACAAAGCAAAATGATGTTTTATTCAGAGAGGAAGTCTAGAAGATGTTTTAAGGTTCATTATTGAACATGATTATGCACATTTGATATAGTGACATGTTGAGTTTATGTAAAAAACAAATTGAAAAGTTAAAAATTGAATGGTGTTATCTGATTCACATAAAGTACCATCACATGAATTAACATAGAAGTTGAACCAAATTTTTAATATTAGTAAATAATATAAAATTCCTCAAAAAAAGGCTTGAAGAGAATATTTGATATACAACAAACATTTAAAAGTGTTTCTTCTTATATATTAATAACTAGTTCAAAGAGAAATTTACATTTATGAATCATCTCCACATAATCTCCTTATATTCAGTCAAGCAAATCAATCACAACGTGTACACCACATTTATTTATTGTGGTATTCCTGCAATCTTCTTTCTTTTGCATCCATGCCCAAACTATGGTATTAACTGGAATAGATCCAAGTCATGTGTCATCAAGTTTTGGTACCCAATATTGTTCTAAAATTTTCCTTTGTATTTCCCTGAACTAGGCTTCCATCAATCAACCTTTACATGAAGAGTCTCACTTTCATCATTCTGGAAGATATATGAGGTAGTTTTTGCCATCCAAATCGTCTCTCCTTCATCCTTAGTTCATGATATAACTACCAACACCTTTACTTTCTCAAATTCAATCATAGGATTGAATATTGCCTTTAGCTTGTTGCACCTGGGTCCAACATATACCAATTCATCCATCACATTATCAAATTCTCCATCCATAATACTTATATTACATGTAGTGCATTATGATCAGCATTAAATCTCACATGGATTAAATTGTCTTTATGATGTAATGTATTTGATGATAATTTCTAACATGAATCAAAGCTAACATGATGTTATCACTTAATGATTGATTTTCTGGATTAAGTTATGTGAAATGTTTTCAGTCCACAATGATTTTTTCATGGTTCCCGTAACAAACATGGGTGGAGTGTCCACCCAAAACGTTGGTCTGAAAAATGTTCACACAGTGTAATCCAGAAAATCAATCACAATGATGACAAACTGATAAAACCTGCATGCTCAAAATGTTAGTACTGTAATTATTGAGTATAATTTAATATACTAGTACAAAGTTGGCACCACTTTAAAGTCTACATGAGAAAATATAGTTATGAATTTGAATGCAACATAGTAGTACAATTAAATTTATATCAACTATAATAACGAATAATAGGAAAAACTCACTTCAAACCTTATTGCAAGTGCCTTACATTTATTCACAAAGAAATTCTATAAGATATTTTAAGGTGCATTTGCATAAAGTATCATCACATGAATTAACATTGAAGTTGAACCAAAATTTTCATATATGTTGCAAATAATATAAAATTCCTCAAAAGGTAGCTTGAAGAGAATATTTGATATACTACAAACATTGACAACTTTTTCTTCATGTATATTAATTAGTCATTCAAAAAGAAAAATTACATTCATAAATCATCTCCACCTAATCTCCTTATATTTTCTCAAGCATATCAAGTACAGCTTCAGGATGAAGATTTCTATAGTTAATCATAATGACAAAGAGAGTTTATGGAATTAAATTGTGTGTATTGAAACGTCCCTAGATTTCAAGTGGACAATCCACCAATCATCAGGGGAACAAAATGAAAAGCTCAAAGTAGTATTGAAGAGAGTGAGCAAAAGCTAATAATAAATAAGGAAAGGATTTTGTACATGCATTAATGAATATAATTATGCACATTTGATATAGTGAGATGTTGTGTTGATCTAAAAGACAAATTGAAAAGTTAAAATTTGAATGGTATTATCTAATTCGCATAAAGTATCGTCACATAAATCAACATTGAACTTGAAGTGAAATTTCATATATGCAGTAAATAATATAAAATTCCTCAAAAAGTAGCTTGAAGAGTATTTATTATAGTACAAACATTGAAAAATGTTTCTTCATGTATACTAAAAGTCATTCAAAAAGCAAAGTTACATTCATGTATCATCTCCACCTAATCTCCTTATATCCGCTCAAGAAGATCAAGTACAGCTTGTACACCACATTTATTTATCTTTGTCTTCTTGCAATCTTCTTTCTTTGGCATCCATGCCCAAACTATGGGATTAATTGGAAAATATCCAAGGTCTGTGTCATCAGGATTTGGCACCCAATATTGTTCTAAAACTTTTCCCTTGTATTTCCCTAAGCTAGGCTGCCACCAATCAATCTTTACATGAAGGGTCTCACTGTCATCATCTTGGAAGATATCTGAGGTGGCTTTTACCATCCAAATCATCTCTCCTTTATCCTCATTTCCTGATCTAACAAGCAACATCTTTCCTTTCTCAACATCAATTCTAGGATCAAATGTTGGCTTTGGCTTGTTGCACTTGGGTCCAACATATACCGGTTCATCTGTCACATTATCGAAATCCCCATCCATAATACTTGATATTGCATGCAGTGCATTACCATCAACGTTAACATTTTGCCTCGTCTTTGGCCAAAAATCATCAGAAGAAGAATCACTTTCATCCAAGGATGTATGGTCATTGTAGATTCCATCTAATGCATCAAGAACTCTTTTCCAATAATCTAGTTTTTCATTCCATTCCTCTGTAAAAATTGGTGAATTCTCATTGCCAATAGTCTCTTTCCATATTTTTTTGTATAATGTTATTCCTTCCTTTAGTTCTTTTAAATATGCATCATTGTCTTTGGGACGTAAGAAAGATGGCTTCCCTGTGGGCAATATAGGTCGGCCTTCATCATCTATATTCCACAACTCCACTAGTTCTGACCACTCAATGTCTCTGATGGATTCTTTATACCTCATAACTGGAACATCATTGAGTACAAGGAATTGGAAGTACTAGACATTAAGATGTCAAACTATTGCATTTTTTCCCTCCTTGATGTACCCATTAAGAAAACTTTTGAAGTCATACACTCTGTCAATAAGTTTAGGTGGAAACACCATTTTTTCTTATATTGTGCGATATGTATCCATCATCTTAGGTAAAGAATATATATCTTTACTTTTCAAGTTGGAAGACATTCTTCCATAGGTTCCATCTATGTCTTCATGGGTGTGCCCCACAAGCAAGAACCCAACCTCAATAGTGATGAAGACACCAAGTGTAGTTAATAGTGATAGAAACATGAAAACATAACGATTATTATTATCACCAGCTGCATTGTCCAACTGTAACAACAAATGTGGAGGAAGAGGCTTAAAATCAAGATTTTGATTTGTTGAGCTTCCATTTAAAGATAGGAAAGCGTCCTTGTACACTCTACATTTTGAGTAAATAGAGTTTTAAAGTAATGCATTTGAAAGTGTGTTTCTTGAACTTCCACTCTCATAAAGCAAATCACCATACATATCAAGGTGTGGGTCTTCAAGGTCCCTCAAGCACTTTGCAAGAGATGTAATGGTAAATTGTGATCCCATGTGTACAAATTGTAGGGAAAAATGACCAAAACCTCATGTGCTATGCCCATGTGTTAGCATACCTGTCAACGACAAACCCAAGTTTGTTCCTACAACAAATTTTGATTTGACATGTAATATTGGGATTGAAGTGTTTGTTTTGTCCATTTTATCATGGATAATGCTCAATTATTCCTTTGGATACACCTCTGACATAATTCTGTGCGCATAGTAGCAATATCTTCCACACATAACAATCTTGTTATGTTTCTTCAGTCTAGCTTGTGCCTTTTCTTCTAGCTCTTTTTTAGTCGCTGTCTTCATCTGTGCTTTCAACACTATACATTCACTACATTTACTGAATTTAGTGTTCTTTGAGAATGCCACATCTAGAAAATGAGTATTCCAAATCTTGCTCATTGTTGGTTGTGATGTTGATGGAAAATTTAGCTCTTGAAGAGCCTTGTTGATCTCTTTTAACAAAGAACTTTGGGTGTACATTGATGGCAGCAATATTAAAGGAGTAGATGTTCCATCTTCTTCAACTTGTTGTGTTTTGTTAGGTGAAAAGTCTGAATTATCCATTACAATTTTCTGCAATATTTCTATGGCTGCCACAGTATGTGCACGTGGTTTGCATTTGTTGGTGTTACCATGAATTCCTTTGCCATGCCTTTGTTGGAAATTATGTTGGTAAGTATAGAAGGTTCTTTGAGGAATATTATGTATCTTGTACCATGCTTTCTTACAAATGACATATCCATTAAACCTCATGTCCTTTACTTTCCTAATAGTAGGAGGTAGGCCATGGCCATGGCTCTTTGACATGATTGTGTTGGAAAGGAGTGAATTCAAGACAAATTCCCTAATGTCATTTTTTTAAAGAGTTTCATACCCATTCTAGCAGTTGCAATGGATTTCCTATCAACATGTTGAAGACAATCTTGTTTGCAACATTCATCCGCTGCCAAAAGTTGGATTTCTTTCTCTTCATCTCTTTGTATTTGAAAGTTTCCAACTTTTTGTTTAGACACAACTTGTTTAATCCTTTTATATGGCCTCATTGCATGCATAGCGATTGAGTCTCGATCTTTTTCATTATAAATATCATCATCCCATGTGTTTAAGGGACTTGTGTCCTCTATAAGATCCCATACCGCCATTTCCTTGGGTGCCTCCTTGAAATTTTCATTCACCCTTAAAATATCACTGTCATTGTCCACCAACTTATTTATTGGACATCTAACCAAACAATGTATAGACTTGTCCCCAATTCTACATCTTTCACAATTTCTATCTATGTCTTCCACAAAAACACCGAATTCCTTTTCACCTAACATTTCACCCTCAACCATGTCATCTTCAAGGACATTAACTATGATCCCTTTGGCAATGCGCATGCTTGTTCCTATGCATTCATGTGTAAGAGAAACCTTTTTACATGTGAATGTAAGCCTATATTAGGGAGTATTTACTAGATGATCATGACAATGAGGCTCCAAATCTGATTCTGGCCAAATCTCATAAGATCCCAATGCACCCCCTAGTGTATTCTCAAATCCTATTGGATGTGGAAAAAGAGCATCATGTTTTAACACTTTCTCAATGTTAACCACTATGGATCCCTTTTTCACCATCCTGCCATGCACCTTATGACCAATCTTTGTATTGAATATGGAGCCTTCACCCACCTTCAATCCAGATTGCAAAATATCTACCTTGTCTCCAATAGAAAATGCAGAAGAGACATTTGCACCTACACAAAAAATTAAACAAACTTATTATTTGCTCAAAAAAAACAAGCAATGTACTATCAAAAACACTTAACATGTGCTTCAAGATTTTAATTTACCTTTGTTGTGCCTTTGTTATGCCTCAAATATATGATCTTCCATGGATGTAAGTCCCCTTCATCAACATCTTCCACAATCAAATGTGGTTCAATGACATCAATTATCAAAACCATAACATATCCTACATTAAGCCTTTGTCCACCATAACGAGTTGTAGTCTCTATAGATTCAACCCTTCCTAGTCCAACAACTTGACCATTAATTAGGAGGTCAACATAGTCTCCTCTTGTCAAAATTATATTTTTCATTGTAACTCCTCCCAATTTCTGTAACACATTTGAATTGTAGTTTGTAATTAAGGTTAAGCCATATGAAGTGTATGTTCAAAAAAGTAATATAGTTGCAATAATTCAAAACAATAGGGTAGCCCTTTTGTATGCCACGAAACATTGTTCCCCTACATCTTGTGCACGCTAGCAAAATGGAATTTACATATAAATTAAAGAAAATATATATGAAGAGATAACAATAAGAGATCCAAGAATTATTAGAGAATGATAGATATCAACTCCAATAAAACCACCAAATTCCTATTTGACTTTGGACATGGGACTTATATTATTGATGTATGTGTATGAATGTGCTGGAAATCTAGCTAGAGTTAGCTTTCGTTCTTAAAATGTTGCACGTTGACTGAAATTTAATGTGTGTTAGTTTTAATAATGTAGGTTTTCATCTAACAAAATCACATTGTCATCAATCACATTACACCATGATGGAAATCTAGCTGTGTTAGTTTTCATAATGTACTTTTTTATCTAACAAAATCACATTGTCATCAATCACATTACACCATGATGAAAATCTACCTGTGTTAGTTTTCATAATGTAGTTTTTCATTTAACAAAATCACACTGTCATCAATCACATTACACCATGATGGAAATCTAGCTGTAGTTAGCTTTCATTCATAAAACATTGCATGGTGACTAAAAGCTAATTTGTGTTGGTTTTAATATGGTAGTTTTCTATCTAACACAACCACATTGTTATAAAATACATTACACCATAATGAAAATATAATGGAGTTAGCTTCCTTCTAACAACATGGCATGGTAAGTGAAACCTAACATGCGATTGCTTTCATAAGGAATTTTTCCATCTAACACAACTACATTGTCATCAATCACATTGCACTATGATGAAAATCTAGCTAGAGTTAGTTTTCATTCTTAAAACATTGCACGGTTAGTGAAAGATAAAGTGTGTTACTTTTCATAAGGTAGTTTTTCATCTGACACAACCACATTGTCATCAATTAGTTTTTCATCTGACACAACCATATTGTCATCAATTACATAGCACCATGATGGAAATCTAGTTATAGTTAACTTTCATTCTTAAAACATTGCACCATGAGTAAAAGGTAATGTGTGTTAGTTTTTCATAATGCAGTTTTAAATCTAACACAACCACATTGTCATCAATCACATTGCACCATAATGGAAATGTAGCTGGAGTTGACTTTCATTCTTAAAACATTGCACGATGAGTGAAAGCTTATGTGTGTTAGTATTCATAAGGTAGCTTTCTATCTAAAACAACCACATTGTCATCAAATATATCACACCATGATGAAAATATAGCTGGAGTTATCTTTCATTTTAACAACATGTCATGATGAGAGAAAGCTAATGTGTGTTAGCTTTCATAGGGTATTTTTTCATTTACCACAACCACATTGTCATCAATCACATTGTACCACAATGGATATCTAGTTGGAATTAGCTTTCATCCTTAACTCATTGCACGGTGAGTGCAATCTAATGTGTGTTAGCTTTCATAATGTAGTTTTCTATCTAGCACAACCACATTGTCATCAATCAAAATTCACCATGATGAAAATCTAGTTGGAGTTAGCTTTTGTTCTTAAGACATTGCACAATGAGTAAAAGATAATGTGTTAGCTGTCATAAATTAGTTTTTCATCTAACATGATCATATTGTCCTCAAATACATTACACCATGATGGAAATCTAGCTGGAGTTAGCTTTGTTTCTAACAACATGGCATGATGAGTGAAAGAAAATGTGTGTTAGTTCATTGCACCCTGATGGAAAGCTAGCCGGAGTTAGCTTTTGTTCTTAAAACATTGCACGGTTGAGTGAAAGTTAATGTGTGTTAGTTTTCGAAATATAGCTTTCTATCTAAAACAATCGCATTATCATCAAATACATAACATGATGATGAAAATCTAGCTATAATTAGCTTTCATTTTAATAATATGTTAGCTTTCATTCTTAAAGCATTGTACGATGAATGAAAGCCTAATGTGTGTTAGCTCATTGCACCAAGATGGAAATTTAGTTAGTGTTAGCTTTTGTTTTTAAAACATTGCATGGTGAGTGAAAGTTAATATGTGTTAGAATTCATACGGTAGTTTTCTATCTAAAAGAGTCACATTGTCATCAAATACATAACACCATGACGAAAATCTAGCTGAAGTTATCTTTAGTCCTTAAATCATTGCACGATGATTGAAATCTAATGTGTTAGCTTTCATAATGTAGTTTCCATCTAACATAACTAAGTTGTCATCAATCACAATGCACCATCATGCAAATCTAGTTGTTGTTAGCTTTCATAAGTTAGTTTTCCATCTAACACAACCACATTGTCATCAAATACATTACACCATGATGGAAATCTAGTTGGAGTTAGCTTTGCTCCTAACAACATAGCTGGATTAGTTTTCTATCTAACACAATCACATTGTCACATTGAACCGTGATGGAAATATAGCTGGAGTTAGCTTTCGGCCTTAAATTGTTGTACGGTGAGTGAAATATAATGTGTGTTCACTTTCATAATGTAGTTTTTCATTTAACACAGACAAATTGTCATCAATCAAAATGCACTATGTTGAAAATCTTGCTAGAGTTAGCTTTTGTTCTTAAAACATTGCACGGTGAGTAATAGCTAATGTGCGTTAACTTTAGTAAGGTATTTTTTCATCTAACACAGCCACATTGTCATCAAATACATTACATCATGATGCAAATCTACCTGGAGTTAGCTTTCCTTCTAATAACATGGCACAATGAGTGAAAGCTAATGTGTGTTAGCTTCCATAAGATAGTTTTTCATCTAACACAACCACATCGTCATCGATCTCATTGCTCCATTATGGAATTATAGCTGGAGTTACATTTCATCCTTAAATCATTACACGATGAGTGAAACGTAATCTGCGTTAGATTTCATAATGTAGTTTTTCATCTAGCACAATCACATTGTCATCAATCATAATGCACCATGATTAAAATGTAGCTAGAGTTAGCTTTCATTTTTAAAACATTGCACGGTGAGTAAAGCTAATGTATGTTAGCTTGCATTAAGTAGTTTTTCATCTAACACAACCACATTGTCATCAAATACATTACACCATTATGGAAATCTAGCTGGAGTTAGCTTTTCTTTTAACAACATGGCACAATGAGTGAAAGTTAATATGTGTTATCTTTCATAAGGTAGTTTTCCATGTAATACAACCACATTGTCATCAAACACATTGCACCATGTTGAAAATTTAGCTAGAGTTAACTTTCATCCTTAAATCATTGCACAGTAAGAGAAATCTAATATGTGTTAGCATTCATAATGTAGTTTTCCATCTAGCACAGCCACATTGTCATCAATCACAATGCACCAAGACAAAAATCTAGCTAGAGTTAGTTTTCCTTCTTAAAACATTGCACGGTGAGTAAACTAATGTATGTTAGCTTTCATAAGGTAGTTTTTCATCTAGCACAGCCACATTGTTATCACATACAATACATCATGATGAAAATCTAGCTAGAGCTAGTTTTCCTTCTAACAACATGGCACTATAAGAGAACCTTATGTAGGTTTCCATCTAGCACAGCCACATTGTTATCACATACAATAAATCATGATGAAAATCTAGCTAGAGCTAGTTTTCCTTCTAACAACATGGCACTATAAGGGAAAGCTTGTGTGTGTTAGCTCATTACACCATGATGGAAATCTAGCTGGAATTAGATTTTTTTTTAACATGGCACGATGAGTTATAGCTAATGTGTATTAGCTTTCATAAGGTATTTTTCCATGTAATACAACCCCATTGTCATCAATCGCATTGCATTGTGTTGGAAATCTAGTTGAAGTTATCTTTCATCCTTAAATTGTTGCATGGTGAGTGTAATCTAATGTGTGTAAGCTTTCATAGTGTAGTTTTCTATCTAACAAAGTCACATTGTCATAAATCACAATGCATCATGATAAAAATCTAGTTGGGGTTAGCTTTCGTTCTTAAAACATTGCACATTGAATAAAGACTAATGTTTGTTAACTTTCATAAGGTAGTTTTTAATCTAACACTACCACATTGTCTCATTACACCATGATGGAAATATAGCTGAAGTTATCTTTCAACCTTAAATCGTTGCACAATGAGTAAAATCTAATGTGTTACCTTTCATAATGTATTTTTTCATTTAGCACAACCACATTGTCTCAATCAAAATGCACCATTTTGAAAATCTACCTAGAGTTAGTTTTCGTTCTTAAAACATTGCACGGTGAGTAATAGCTAATGTGTGTTAGCTTTTGTAAAGTAGTTTTCCATCTAACACAGCCACATTGTCATCAAATACATTACACCATAATGCAAATCTAGCTAGAGTTAGCTTTCCTTCTAACATGGCATGGTGAGTGAAATATAATGTGTATTAGCTTTCATAAGGTAGTTTTCCATCTAACACAACACATCGTCATTGATCACATTGCACTGTGATGGAAATCTAGCTAGAGTTAGCTTTCGTCCTTAAATCATTGCACAGTGAGTGAAATATAATGTGTTATCTTTCATAATGTAGTTTTCCATCCAACACAACCACATTATCATCAATCATAATGCACTATGATGGAAATCTAGCTAGATTTAGCTTTCGTTCTTAAAACATTGCATGGTCAATAAAACTAACGTATGTTAGCTTTCATAAGGTAATTTTTCATCTAACACAGCCACATTGTTATCAAATACATTACACCATGATGGAAATCTAGTCGGAGTTATCTTTCCTTCTAACAACATGGCACTATAAGGGAAAGCTTATGTGTGTTAGCTCATTACACCATGATGGAAAGCTAGCTGGAGTTAGCTTTCCTTTAAACAACATGGCATAATGAGTGAAAGCTAATGTGTGTTAGCTTTCATAAGGTAGTTTTCCATGTAACACAACCACATTGTCATCAAGGACATTGCATCGTGTTGAAATTCTAGCTAGAGTTAGCTTTCATCCTTAAATTGTTGCACGGTGAGTGAAATCTAATGTGTGTAAGCTTTCATAGTGTATTTTGTCATCTAGCACAACCACATTATCATCAATCACAATCCACCATGATGGAAATCTAGATGGAGTTAGCTTTCATTCTTAAAACATTGCACGGTGACTAAAGCTAATATCTATTAGCCTTCATAATGTAGTTTTTCATCTAACACAACCACATTGTCATCAAATACATTACACCATGATGAAAATCTAATTGGAGTTATATTTCCTTCTAACAACATGGCACTATAAAGGAAAGCTTATGTGTGTTAGCTCATTACACCATGATGAAAATCTAGCTGGAGTTAGCTTTCTTTTAACAACATGGCATGATAAGTGAAAGCTAATGTGTATTAGCTTTCATAAGGTAGTTTTCCATCTAACACAACCACATTGTCACATTGCACCATGATGAAAATCTAGCTGGAGTTATCTTTGAACATTAAATCTTTACACGATGAGTGAAATCTAATGTGTGTTAACTTTCATAATGTAGTTTTCTATTTAACACAACTGCACTATCATCAATCAAAATGCACCATTTTGGAAATCTAGCTAGAGTTAGCTTTCGTTCTTAAAACGTTGCATGGTGAGTAATAACTAATGTATGTTAGCTTTCGTAAGCTAGTTTTCCATCTAACACAGCCACATTATCATCAAATACATTACACCATGATGCAAATCTAGCTGGAGTTAGCTTTCCTTCTTACAACATGGCACAATGAGTGAAAGATAATGTGTGTTAGCTTTCATAACGTAGTTTTCCATCTAACACAACACATCGTCATTGATCACATTGCACTATGATGGAAATCAAGTTGAAGTTAGCTTTCATCCTTAAATCATTACACGATGAGTGAAATCTAATGTGTGCTAGATTTTATGAAGCTTTTCATCTAGCACAACCACATTGTCATCAATCACAATGCACAATGATGGAAATCTGGATAGAGTTAGTTTTCATTCTTAAAACATTGCACGGTGAGTAAAGCTAATATCTATTAGCCTTCATAATGTAGCTTTTCATCTAACACAACCACATTGTCATCAAATACATTACACCATGATGAAAATCTAGTTGGAATTAGCTTTCCTTCTAACAACATGGCACCATAAAGGAAAACTTATGTGTGTTAGCTCATTACACCATGATGAAAGTCTAGCTGGATTTAGTTTTCTTTTAACAACATGGCACGATAAGTGAAAGCTAATGTGTATTAGCTTTCATAAGGTAGTTTTTCATCTAACACAACCACATTGTCACATTGCACCATGATGGAAATCTAGCTCGAGTTAGCTTTCAACATTAAATATTTACACGGTGAGTGAAATCTAATGTGTGTTAACTTTCATAATGTAGTTTTCTATTTAATACAACCACACTGTCATCAATCAAAATGCACCATTTTGGAAATCTAGCTAGAGTTAGCTTTCGTTCTTAAAACGTTGCATGGTGAGTAATAACTAATGTATGTTAGATTTTGTAAGGTAGTTTTCCATATAACATAGCCACATTGTCATCAAATGCATTACACCATGATGCAAATCTAGCTGGAGTTAGCTTTTCTTCTAACAACATGGCACAATGAGTGAAAGATAATGTGTGTTAGCTTTCATAATGTAGTTTTTCATCTAACACAACACATCGTCATTGATCACATTGCACCGTGATGGAAATCAAGATGGAGTTAGATTTCGTCCTTAAATCATTGCAAGATGAGTGAAATATAATGTGTGTTAGATTTTATAATGTAGTTTTTCATCTAGCACAACCACATTGTCATCAATCACAATGCACAATGATGGAAATCTGGCTAGAGTTAGTTTTCGTTCTTAAAACTTTGTAGGGTCAGTAAAGCTAATGTATGTTAGATTTCATAAGGTAGTTTTCCATCTAACACAGCCACATTGTTATCAAATACATTACACCATGATAAAAATCTAGCTGGAGTTAGATTTCATTCCTTTCTAGGAGAGTACATTGTGTCCTCTACTATTACAGCCCAGTTGGATATAATTGCCTTCCTCATTGTGGTGGTAAGAGAAAATTCAATGATGTAAAGGATTACTCTTTGTACATTATATTGACTTATAAAGCTAAGCCTTTTGAAACAGCAACAAAAAAGTATTTACTAGTTTCATCCAACCTCCCCCCCAAGCATATAGGACATTTCCAAATTGAAATATTCATCTCCATGAGAAGAACTAGAAAACCTGCTGGTTATCTTTATAACTTTATTTCCTGAAGTCACATATATTGAACAAAAGGAGACCCAAGCTCCAAAACTTCTCATAAACTTCCATATTTTGCACCTTTATTAAGTTAAATTCCATAGATATATGGAGCAAACGCTTTGTTGGATTCCACTTGTGTAATGATTGAAGGATGCAACTTGACTGAAGGATCCAAATGCTACTACAACAATTGCTTCACAATCTACCATGCAAACCTATCCAAACTTGCCATGAGTGCCCCACACAGGTTGAACAATACTCCAAACAAGGCATGAATGGTCACATAGGTAAATCACCCCCTATAGGGCTTTCGTTTCATACACATGAATCCCTAACACACATCAAACCTGGATTTTTTAAGGATTTTATGACTATTGTTTTTACTTTTGTCACCTTTTCTAACGCAAAAGACTATATCAAATTTTTATATTGTTATTCTAGGGCACACAATGCACTCAAAACCCCTCCAAATAGTTTGTAAATGAGAATTGAGTTCTCTTACCATCCCTACTCATGCCCAAAATTGGAGCTTTAACCATCAAAATTGGACTAGAACTTACCAAAGCTAGTTTTATGTTGTTATTCATCACCTTTTAAGACTAAAACATGCCCAAAAATGTATTTCAACCCTTATATTCATCCCATATTCAAAGGTTATGTCTTGATACTGCTAATTTATAGTTGAAAATGATCCCCACAAGACAATTGTGAAATCTTTCCTAAAGGCTTCCTGGCCAACTCAACAGTAACCCCCAAGTAAGTATCTTCAACTTTGTCCAATACATATGCCGCCTTCTCAGCACTACAAGTTATGGTTTCTTGCAGAGCTAAACTCAAACTCAGACTATATATATGTGTGTAACTTTTCATTTGAATGGGTTATCCTGAGCGCTCATTACCAGCGTAAAAACTTATATAAAATCCAAAGAATCCATGTTTTTTTTGTGGGGGAGGACGCACATATTTCGAAACCTTCTTGTTTTAGGGTTACAGGCTAGGAGGGAGAGGTTTCAAAACAAAAAGAAAGTTTCCCTCTGATGGGTAGGAATTCCCTTGGACCCTTTCCCCCACTTCCATAGCTGACTAGTAAGGCTCTAGATCCATAGATACTCACTTGGCTACTTGGATTGGCTTATATCCTTGGTTACTCAGCTTGGTTACCACCCTATACTCCCTAAATAAAAACAACCCATTTAACCCATCTACAGCTTATTCCAAAATATCAAATTTTCAACATCTTGGCGCTTCAAGATATCAAAGTTTTGTGTTTTCTTCTTTGAGAAAGCACCATTTTACTTCATTGCCTCCTATTCACCCTCCTTAAGTGTCTTTCTCTCTTTCATGAAAATGAACAGATAAAGCATAATGAATCTGCTAACTGCCAACTTTTTTTTTACCATCCACCAATTGAAACAAACCCTGATCTTTGGCACTTATAAATCATCTTCTTGTCAGCAATTAAAATTCAATGGGACTGTTAAACTAACTTCTGACACTAATACTTTGTCAGTAATATATTCAACTTATAAACCTCCACACTCCAGTGTGCATGTGGCTTTCAATAGTCCTCACAAACTAAATTCCAACTTAGCAATATCAGTAGGATCATATGGCCACTCAATTAATTTACATCAGCAGCCAAATACACCAGTTTTACTGGCAGTTGTATCATCATCAAGTGCGGTAGTTATATCATCATCAAGTGCTACTTCTATGAGGTCTGATCCTGTGCATACATATTCAGTTCAAAATTTTCCAATTATGTCATAGTCTGGTGGAACATTGGATCTATCAAAACCTTTCACTCAGGTTGAAGAAACTAGCCTCATTTCATTGGAGGCTCTACAAATGAAATCTTATTGTTCAAAATAATAGATGACTAAGATAATTTATGGTTCAACTCCTTTAGCTATTTTAGTGGCTTTCAGCGGAGACATATTTGATTCACAATTCACTACTGTGACTGAATTGTCAGCTACAAATAAGTCTGATGCTGCAGTTAAGAATTTTCTAATGAACATGCCTATCCCAAAAACAGTTGTTCCTAATGAAAATATTATTTTAACTTATGTTTCTGCCCTTGGCCTGGAACAAAATAACTCTTTTCAGGAAAAGAAAAATAGTGAATGTGTGAAGTTAATAGGTCATGTAACAATGGAAAATATGAGAAAGATAACTAAATCCGAGCAGAGAAATAAAAAACAGCAACTGTAGCAACATGCACCATCAACTACTACCCTGCATCCGAGCCCTAAGGCACATTTAGAATCTAAAGGGGAGGGTGTCTTAGAGATATTGCTTAGTGAACTTGGTCATTGTAATGGGAAGGTAGATAAATCTTTGTCCGATCACATTTCATTACCTACGTCAATGGATACTTCAAGTTTATCCCCACAGAAGGCACAAAACCCTAAGTTGCAGTGCACAGAAGTCTTCATCTACAGTAGCTAAAGTTGATGACATGAATGTCTCCTCAGGGGCTACTATTGAGTTGGTCAAAAAGGATCTAGGAAAGATTGTACCGTTTCCATTGCTGGAGCATGGTTCTATAGTCTATTCATCCAGTTTAATTAGTGATTCATTAAGGACATGCAAAATATGCATAGAAAAACAGACATTAGTACAGAAAGCAAATGACATGGCAATTCCATCCTTGCAGAAAACTGGCACTTTAGAACCTATGAGTGAGATCTCAGGTAAGGATACATGCATGGGGATATTTTTATCGGTTGCATATTCAAGGACTGCAACTGAATTTTCCAGTCAGGGTGAGCCTTTATACTTGAATTCAGTGGGCCCTCTATTTAATGGGGAGGGCACCCTGGAAGTATCCCTCAATGAATATGGCATTAATGATTTGGAGGCTAAGAAATCTTTTTCCAGTCACATGCCACCTATGCCAATGAATGGTCAACTCCATCTGATCCCCTATTTCATTTAGCCTGACCTGACTTACTGATCCTTAAATTTGATGACGAGAGAATAGCCAAATGCATGTTAAAGTTGTCAGTTATTGATAGATTGATAGGGTATGACTAGAATGATACAAAATTTTGACTTCTACTATTAATATGAAAATAATTCTACTGAAATGTTTTTTCTTTTTTATTAAGACTTCAAAGAAGAGCTTAAAAAACACTTATTGCAGTCCAGATGAGTACATTCTATTGTTACAAAGGGATTAGGAAAGTGTAGTTCAAGTGACTTTTGAGAATAACTGAAATAAGTTTAGGACTGCCAAATAGATAAGAAACTGACTTATAAAATTCACATCATTTAGTTGGTAGCAACCTTAAATGACACAAGACCTGAACAACACAAAGTATTTAGCTTGTCAACCATATAAAGTAGCCAATAATTGAAGCATTATTCGCAGGTGCATCAGTCTTTCAGAAATATGCACCCAATTATATATTCCAAAGGCACCTCCTACAATTAGAGTTAATGACAATGTAAAGTTGTCAAGATATATTGTACTTGGGCAGAACATGGTGACACCTTTTCAATGCCATGCATGCTTCTATGAATTGATGATAGGAAATTCTTGGATATCCTCCTTACTTCAACATCCTTCCCTTCATGTCAGCTGTCAATGAACGACTTTACAAAATTATCTATAGTCAATCCATCCTTAGTTTGTTATTTAAATGCAGCCAGACAAATGGTAATCTTCTGCAGCAGCACTATTGTCAAGGAAATTAGCCACATCATTCTATGACCCATCTCCTTCAACCATGACTAATTAATGAAAGGCTCCAGACTCTATTGCAACTATTCTGATAGATCTCTGGTTTTCTCTTCCATGGTAGTCTTACATCAAATAACTTTGGCAAATGTCATGCCTAGATACAGGTTGCTCTAATTAAAAATATGAATTTCAAATCTATCGACTCCAAGGTCTAGTTAAAGGCTATTGAAGTGATCCAGTGTGGATGATTGATAAATTTCAAATATTAGACATGCACGATGCTGCTTTGATGGTAGGGAGCCCATAAGGAATTCATTCAAATTAAAAATTCTAGGCTTTAATATCAATCATTGCTTCAACCTAATAAATGATGCCAATCATGCCAAGACGATGCTGAATAATAGATGAATCAAGAAGCACCCATACCATGTCAGTGGTCAATTTCGATTAATTTATACTCCTATCAGGTGGTCACATTGCCTCTTGCCACCTGATAGAAGAGTGACAGCTAATTGAATGTAACCAACCTTGGTCTCTCATGGGTGATCTTTAATTGTGTTATGAAAGATCACTGAGAGATTTCAATTTGTAGTATTCTCCAGTATTAACCTCCATTATAACTATTGTTGGATCTGTAGAAGTAGAAAGCAATAAAGTGAAGTGACAGGTATTATAAAGTAGATCTCATACCTAGAGAAGTTAAATTACAAAAGACTTAAAAGGACACCAAAAGAAAATATATAGAAGTAGGGAGGGACAAATGAGATTTAGAAAATAAGGACAAAAGGTACCAAACTCAGAGCTCAATGGAACTTAATAAAACTGAACCTCTTGACTTGTATATCACATCTCCTTATAGAGGTGTGCTGAAGTGGAGATCCCAAGTATGTATGTTGCCTGTGTAATACGTTGTCTCCTAATTTTTGATCTTCTATCAATACTCAAGACAATGGAATTTCCATGAATCTTTAAAAGATGGAAGTTAGAGAGTACATTTACAACTGTCCATATCACCCCTTAAGAGGATGTTGTTTCATTTGGTTTGTGGATGATCCTTTTGGTCTTTTCTTTATTGGGCCTCACAGTGCCAACAGATCTAGTTTTAATGTCAATTGGTTATCAGCCCATTCTTTGCAGCATGTCTCCATAACAATGTAAGGCATCCCCTAGTTTAGCATGCTTCACCACATCCATTGTTAACCACTCCTAATATCATTGACATCTATTTCTGATTTGTTATTAAATTCCTTAACATTTTTTTTGAAGTTTTTGACAATGCTCCTAAAATGTCTTTCATTTGTTAGTTTTCTATCAACAAAAAGAGCGTAGGAGGGGTGCATTTAAATTTGATGACTTGTTATTTTCCCTCACCTACAGGTATATTCTCTCCCCATCCATTTTTCTTTACATCTCAATTGATTGAATTCGGGTCTTGAACCTGTAGTCCTAGGCCATTATGGTCTCACTAAATAGAACTCAGATAAGATCCCTTTAGGCCCTCTTTCAGCCTTAGTGACAGATGTAAGATATTTGAAATAAGGATGAAGGAACTGGGCATCAAATACTTTGTCAATTTCCAACCTCTATCTGATGCAATTTATTGCATATATAAATTTGAGGTGGATCTTCTCAATCAGGGTTTGTGCTATCCCCAGTTGTGCTTGCGCTATTGGAGGGTTAAGATCTACTGAGATTCCATCAGGTTAGTTCCATTACAAGTGCATCATGATGTTGACATTGATCAAAAGGCCAAGTAGTCTAAAGCAACCAGCAAAAAGGAGTACATAGTAGTCTTTAGAAGAAAGAAAAAGAAAAGATGACTTTTATAGACTGGTATGTAAGAAAAGAAAAGATGACTTTTATAGACTGGTATAAACTATACATAATACATAATGCAAAAAAAGTGGAAAAGAAAAGCTAACTTTTCTCATGTTTTCTGAAACTAATTGAACATTTTGCATGTTTCTCTAGAATATATATACATCAAAATATACTAAAATATAATAATATAAAAAACTTTCCCAGAAGCTTTTGAACATTGGTATTTCCCTCTCCCACTGGCATAGGTCTGTCCAAAGTAGAAATGTGAAGCCCATAAATTTTCCAAAAACTGTTTGTAGGAAAGAGCAATCATGCCTTGGAAATTTGAACCATGGAAGTTATATTCTGTTCATTATCAGGAGAGTGATTTCCATATACTTACTGAATAAGAGGCTTGTGGGTGGTCTGATAGAGATATGACAAATAAAGTGACTGGGAAGAATGTAAACAAGCTCCTTAATTTCTCATATGATATGATAAATATGGGAGTATACCAAATATCTTCGGGACTCTCAGCTTGTTACTTCCAAGGATATAAAATATTCCAGAATTGTGTGAGAGAGTTGACCAATATTATACATATATAAGAGCCAACTAAAAAATCTAAAAAATTGTTAACCAATTTTCCATTAAAGCAATGCTAAACACAATGGCCACCCAGGGAGACTCATGAACAGTGTTCTTAATGCATGAGCAAAGATAGTTGCAAGATTTAGTTAAAATTAACTTGAATTGACCAGATGTTGGACTCACCTTAGACAGGTTCATATAAACCATGCCAAAACAAGTTTGCTCATTCAAAAGGCATTCATGTATCTTTGTAAGGAAGTAAAGAGGAAAATAATGGCTAGTGACAATGCCAAATGGAATTGTATTAGTGTAACTAGAAGAGGAAGTTCTCCCTTAGCTTTTGTCAATCTCAGAAATGACACAAAAGGTTTGGTCGTTCAATAACTATTGAAAATAGTTTTAACTTTTCTTTTGTCTGAAATGAAAAAATGTGATCTAACAAACAACATAGACAGTGATTGTTGCACCACTACTAATGAAATTTATCTTGCTAACTAGGTATATGAAAGGACACTAATCTGATTAGTTAAGTCCTATAGGTTAGTAATTGTGTTCTCAAAAAGTCATTTGAACTCCATTCAGGTCAAGAGTTTTCATGTGAAGAAACATCCAAGGAAGAAAAAATATTCCATGAGAGAATGATTGTACAAAGCACAATTACATATCATTACACTCTTCCTTATGCATAGGCATTAGCAACTAATTCTAGTCTTGGTCCAGTTCTGCATCCTTCTGTGACTGAATCCTTGCTTCTTTTTTTCTGTGTTTTCCTCATTTGCTTTGTCTTTTTGTCCCAGATGAACTAAGAGCACAAAAACAAGAAAAGCTAAAGCTTAGAAGAAACTTCCTAAAACTGCCTTGTGTAACTCTTGCCTATATGGTATCAATGCCAACATGGCTCTAATATGTACATGGATAAGACCTCATTCCTTTGGAAGGTTGATGGTCCCCATCAAATTACCTTTATGACTTGATTTGAACTTCCTAGTTATTGTTGGACTGTTTTACAACTCAACTTGCAAATTTGGAATCAATTCTTCTACAATAGGTATAAGAGGCTCTTCCTCATAATGTCAAACCATTGAAAATCTATGACACTAACATTTCCTCTAATTGGGAGATTTATGGCCTAGAAGATTGGAAATGGATCAGATGTAAGGATAGGGGTAGGTGCTACAATGTCTAGTAATAATGTTGTTTTTTTTCCAAAAGAGTTAATTTAGTGCTTTCAAGGTATTGGTAAATTCATGTTGAATCAATTTGGGAACCCTATTACCACTTCAATATGGAAACAAGGATGGCTATCAACTAAAGACTTAGGTTTTTTGGTGGATTATGATCACTCTTTTGAAAATTTTGTATCAAAAATGTAGAGAGTGTACATCAGACTTGGTGATTTTGTTGATGAACTAGTCTTGGTTCAAAACAAAGTTGGTGGTAGTTACAATCCAAAACAAGGATATATATCCTTTGAAGGGGATGAAATACAAGTAGCAGGTATGTGGTTCTCTATATTGTGGAAGAACAAAGCCCCTAAAAAACTAAACTTCTAATGTGCCTAGCTTTACATCATACAATTCTTACTTTGAAATTTCTACAAAAAAAAAAAAAATTGGGCCAAACATTTGTCTACTTTGTACATCTGATGCCAAGACTTGCACTACTCATGTTTTCATAAAATTCCCATTTATTAAACATGTGTGGAAAGATATGGAAGACAACCTTGGGAATTATGCTATCTAGAATGAAGCTTCTATTGAAGGTCGTCTCAAAATTTGGTTTGTCAGATCAAAACTAAAAATTCTAAGAGTTACACCTTTCCTTGTTATATTGGAAATTTGGATTGCCATAAATTCCATTCTTTTTTAATATTGAAGCATTCCTACTTTCCAAATCTCTACTCAAGTTAACAAACTATTTCATCATTGTCATGCTCTACTTGTTAACAAACTGCCTTTTGTAACTCTTGCCTATATGGTATCAATGCCAACAAGGCTCTAATATGTACATGGATCAAAACTCGGTCCTTTGGAAGGTTGATGGTCCCCATTAAATTACCTTTATGACTGGATTTGGTTTTCCTAGGTATTTTTGGACTGTTTTACAACTCAGCTTGCAAATTTGGAATCAGTTCTTCTACAACAAGTATAAGAGGCTCTTCCTCATAATGTCAAACCATTGAAAATCTCTGAGACTAGTAGATCACTTAACCGATGACATCAACAATGGATCTATTGGGATATTGATCGTGCAACCACATTTCTTGAGAATTCCCTAAATATTTTGACACAAAAACAGTCTGCATTATAGAGGTGTGAAAAGAGAAGCTGAATATGTCTTTTCCAGAGTTCATAACAGAGGTATGTTGTAGACTTGAAGAAGTTTAAAGCCGACAGTCAAAGTCTTACAAATTGTCTTTGTTTTTATGGTGTTTCCTATTTGTCTCTTAGCTACGCAACATGTAAGAGAAGCTATTGTCATAGCTATGGGATCCATGTCAAATTTAGTAATGACTGGAATCACCACCTTTGGCCCATTTGCAGGGGTAGAAGAGTCTTCATGTGAAGAAACATCTAAATGAGTTCTAGATTCCACATCAAACTAAACAGGATTTTAAGTCATCGACTTGGTACCAACAACATGAAAATAAGAGTCTTTGTGTGAGGAACATTCTCCACTTTATATAAACGAATTTATTTCAAAGAAATCAAAACTACTAAAGGATGCCTTGAAACACCTACCAATACATATTACTGTAATGAAGATGCCTAGAAACAAGGCACAACTTGCTTTAGATGTGTCCTGATTTATGCTTGCAAAAGAAACAACAGAGTAGGGGATTTAGAAAGAATGAAAGTAGACTAGAAACAAGATTAAAGATTCATTATACAGCAGAGAAAACATCCAAGGAAGAAAAATTATTCCATGATAGAATGACTGTACAAAGCACAATTACATATCATTACACTCTGCCTTATGCATTGGCATTAGTGACTAATTCTAGTCTCGGTCTAGGTCTGCATCCTACTATGATTGAATCCTTGCTTCTTTCTTTTCTGTGTTTTCCTCACTTGCTCTTTCTTTTTGTCCCAAGTGAACTAAGAGCACAAAACCAAGAAAAGCTAAAGCTTAGAACAAACTTCCTAAAACTTCCTTTTGTAACTCTTGCCTATATGGTATCAATGTCAACATGGATCTAATATGTACATGGAAAAGACTTCATTCCTTTGGAAGTTTGATGGTCCCCATCAAATTACCTTTATGACTAGATTTGGACTTCCTAGGTATTGTTGGACTATTTTATAACTCATATTGCACATTTGAAATCAGTTCTTCTACAACAGGTATAAGAGGCTCTTCCTCATAATGTCAAACCATTGAAAATCTATGACACTGGAATTTCCTCTAATTGGGAGCTTTATGGCCTAGAAGATTGGAAATGGATCACATGTAAGGATAGGGGTATATGCTACAATGGCCTATAATAATGTTGTTTTTGTTCCAAAAGAGTTAATTTAGTGCTTTCAAGGTATTGGTAAATTCACGTTGAATCAATTTGGGAACCCTATTACCACTTCAATATGGAAACAAGAATGGCTATCAACTCAAGACTTAGGTTTTTTGGTGGATTATGATCACTCTTGGGAAAAATTTTGTATCAAAAATGCAGAGAGTGTACACCAGACTTGGTGATTTTGTTGATGAACTAGTCTGGGATGAGTATGCCTACTGCCAAATCTTTGACATTATATAGTGTGATGAAAGGAGACATGAGACTGCAGAAGATTTTGCATCGTATTTTAGTGACACCCTACTTAAAAGAGCTATCTACTTTCTACAGGCTAGTTTTAGTTCAGAGAAAAAGAAGTAGGAAAAGTAGGAAAAAATTACTGAGTGCAAATCTTCCAAAAGGTAGTAGTCTGCTAGATCACTTAACCAATGACATCAACGGTTCTTCTTTTGAACCGTTGTTAAACATGGTAAACAGAGTTGTTGCTAATATGAACTTGGCAAGATGGGTACTATTCCTAAAATCTAGATTCTTTCCTTTACATCAAGAAAGAAAGACTAACAAACAACCTGGAATTGGTGCTTCAAAACATAGCCAATAGAACAAAATTCAATATGGAGTTGAATATTGTAAAATGGAACCAGCTGATTATGAAAGGTTTATGAACTGCTTGATTTGCACTCTAGATACATTGTTTTGACAGTTTCCCATCTATTCTCAGAAGAGAAGACATCATTCAAACTTGATGAGCTTCATGGAGAAGACAATACTTAGTCACTAGGTTGACATGTCCTTAGAATTAAAAGTTCATTCTATTAAAACTTAATATGTTTCTTCTCTGAAAGCATTCACAAAGTTAAAAACCTCTACTAATGGAAATCGGGGGAGATCTAGCTGATTAAAACCTCTACAACTGGAAATTGGTGGCGATTGAAGGGTTCATGGTAAATTTAACAGGAAATCGGGGGTAAATGGAATATTTGCAGCAAATTTCAAAGGGTGAATTCATTATTTCTTCTTGCATTATGTGACAACACCCACTTTTCCTCTTGCATGATGCGATAAGAAGGTGACAACATGGTCTGCGATTGGAATTTTGGTGGATGCGTGGAAGATAGCATTGCCTCAAACTTAATGAACAGTGTTGGTTGCTTAATATCTAAATATTTTTTGAGCCATAGTGGGTTGCATATCACATCCAATCTGAAGTGGGAAGTAAAGGATAGAATAACCCACATTAATCTACCAGGTGTGAAGTTTACAGGGAGGGATTGTATAGGTAAAATAAGCCGAACAAAATATTGTTGCAGAAGATTGAGAAAATACCTAAAACGTTCGTCCTGACCAGAATGCTACACAACCTAATCTGTGAAAGCCCCTTTATGAAAAATCAATGAAATCGAACCTGTGTGAAGTTTACAAGGATGGAGTGTACAAGGAAAATAAGCCGAACAAAATATTGTTGCAGAAGATTGAGAAAATACCTAAAACGTTCGTCCTAACCATGCCCTTATCGAAAAGTTTGTGGGTATTTGGCCATCAGAGAAAGCTTTGCTCTGGTGGATTAATGTAACATGGAAGCCTCTGGAGCACTTCGATCTACACTTAGGACCTAAGGGCTTATTTACAGTCGTCTTTTTAAACCTAGAAGGCAAGAAAAAAATATTTGAGGGACGCCCATATTTTTTTAATTCCGTAGGGCTGTTTCTAAGACCATGGAAGGAAAATTTCAACCCGGATAGTGAGGACCTATCCTTTGTCTCGATATGGATCAAGCTCTATTCGCTCCCATCTGAATACTGGCATGAGAACATCTTGGAGGCATTGGGGAATGCCATTGGAGATTTTGTGAAGATTGCAGATCAGACAAAAGGAATGCAGTACACCTCGTATGCTCACATTAGCGTTTACATGAACATTGCGAAGGAGCTACCGGAAGGTATAAACCTGTGTTGGGAGGATGAAGACTGGTATCAATCCATTGATTATGAGCATATCCTGTTTCGATGCAAAAAGTGCCATGAACATGGGCATCTCTTTAGAGATTTCCCTGAAAATAAGCCCACTACCCAGTAGAAAAGCAAAGACGAGAAGGACAAGGAGGGGTACACAAAGGTTGTAGGAAGGAAGATATCGACCAAGCGTCATCAAGGACCAGAGGTTAAAAAAAAAATCTAGCACCTCTAATCCATTCGAGATTCTACAAAAGGAAAGCACTCAAAAAAATTTGGATAGGGAAAGCCTAGAAACATCCAAAGATGGCCCTAAGGATTGCAAGGAAATCCTGGAAACCTTCCAAGATGCGACAATAGAGAAAGAAACCAATATGCAGGTAGAAGAAGAAGATACAAAGGAAATGGATCTAGGAGACCTAAACCTAGATAAACTTGAGAAAGCTATCCAAGATCCAATAAAAGGGATCATACCAGCACAATAGGTTGTTCTGATCAAGGAAGCAATCATAAATACTAGGAAAAAAGATAAATATCTAGTAGTTTTCTTGGATAACCCAAGAGCCAAAATCCATGAGACTATCAAGAAGACAGGCAATGAAAAACGTGGAAGAAGAAGTAACCAGCAATGCATCAAGGACATTGGGGAAAAACTTGTGGCGTCAGGGCATTTTTCAACCATCAAGGCAACCTTTTCCATATCCAGCAAACCCTCCCAATGAAGCTTTTATCTTGGAACATTAGATGGTGCAGCACACCTAGCAAGAAAATATTATTGAAGAAGAAAATAAGGGAAGAGAAACCCTTAGTGATTTTTATTCAAGAAACAAAATTCTTAGAGGAGAGTTTCAAATCCATGGCAAGCAAGATCTGGAAGAACTGTGAAGCCTCCGCCATTGATGCCTCAAACACAGCAGGAGGTATAGGAATCATATGGAAACCTTCAGGCTTAAGTCTTACTAATTTCATGGCTACAAAATTTTCAATCTCCGTCGAGTTCCATATTTTAGGAACCAACTCCAAAGGATTCCTTACTAATGTGTATGGGCCCTTCAAACTAGCTTCCAAGCACCTCTTTCTCAAGTCACTACAGGACATGAGTAACCTTGTCGGGTGAATACACTAGATAATAGGCAGTGACTTCAACCTCATTCGCAACCTACGTGAGAAGAAAGGGGGTATTAGAACCCTAAGCCCAACTAGCAATGATTTTCAGAACATTGCGCATGGATTGACTCTCGTCTCCACCATTTTAGCACATCACGCAAGATGAAGATGAGGACATGGAGGAATCAAGCCATGCGGATGCTAACCAGGGGAGTGGGCAAGGCATCATAAATGCACTGGATGAAACCGAGTCCTCGTATAGATGCTAATCCTTTCCTCATCATGGGACAGTTAGATGCTCTTTGTGGTTTGTTTTGGGTTATATCTCTGCTTGGTTCCGTATTCTTAGTAGGTCTATGTTTTGTTATGGATCGGATTCACTTGTCTATTTTCAGGATCGAGGGCCCACGCTAAAGGCCTGGGCTGCTCTCATGCTCCTCTGTCTTTCTTTATGGGCTATCATTTTTACTTTTCTTTTTTGGATACCAAACCGATGCCTAACTCCATGTTTTAAGGAGAAGGATATGTAAATATCTTTAGTTTTCATCTAGTAATAGAAGGGTCCCATCTTACTTACAAAAACAAATCACCCCAAAAAACCCTCTACAAACAAGCTGTTGAATCTGTTTCCTTGTATGGCCTTGTGCGGCCATTGTATGGTCCATACAATTGTACAGAACTGTGCATGTGGCCAATCTATACGACTATACGGATGATGATTTGTATAGATCCAAATGACTGCATTGAATCCCTATATGGTTGATCTGTACAATGGTATGGACTTTGTAGTATGGATTTGTACCATTGTACATAATCATGTATGGCTACCCCTACAGACAAGTGATGGCTCTGCTTGACTAGTACGCCCCCCCTACAAATGTCTTTCAAAATGTTGTTTTTCTCTTGGTGAAAAATTGGAAGTACAATTTATTTCTCTCTCCAACTTGATGCTTGAGTTTCACTCTTGTGATGATGTATCTTCCTCTCTCTTCTCAGCTGCCTTTGATACTATTGAGATGAACCAAAACCCTAACTCCAATTGCTGAGATTAAATCTCACTCATTTGAGATCAATGGTTGAGATTCATTTAATTAATTTAAATCTTTAATGCCAAAAAACTTGGGCATTTTTCCAAATCAGCCTCAATCATCTAAACAGGCTTTCACTTTAATAGACTTTAAATAAGTGAATTTCCTAGGTTCCAAAGAGGTATTAATGATGATTTCCATAAGTAAGACACAAAATCATGGAAATACGTGTCTGAGCTACAAACATCAACATCTCCAAGGAAAGACACCCTCCTCCTTTTCTTCCCCAAATAAATCAAACCCTAATCTCTAGCCTCAAAAGGATGAAACCCTAATCCTAGATTCCAAGATGTTCTAAGAGACCAAGAAGCCCCAATTCCCAAGAGAGAGAGATCAAATGTACAAAGAAGAATTCAAGAAATAATCGTCCATCTTCTCCTCTTATGCTCCACTAGGGTTTCCTTGTGAACCTTAGCACATCACTAAGAGAGCACCCCAAAGAAGAGATAAAAATGAATTTGTGATGTTTTGTGATGTTTGGAAATACTCTCTCCTTTCTCTATTTATATGAGATGCAAGGAAGGACAACAATATAGCATAGGTTAGCTTGAGCCTTACAAGCAAGCCTACTAAACATAAGTAAGCCACACACAAGTGAAGTGCTCCACTCCTAAGTACTAGTGTCAAGCTCCAATGATGACGTCGTGCACAATAATGACCCAAGGTGATATAGCTATGCAAGGAAAGCCACACCACTCCATCTTGAGCCTTTATGATTCCATTCATCCTCCAAATCCAAGTATTCCATTTGGGCAGCTACCCCTTGCAAGAACACAGTCGAAGCCCTAGGAGTCCCTGAGCCATTTCAAATCTTTTGAACAAAAAACCAAGCTGCCACATGCTATCTAGGGCTTGTAGTACTTGAAAATACACACTGTTCCTTGTATCCTGTAGGGCATTCTCCCGCTAAGAGAATCCTCCATGTGGACATCATGCAGTAGGCCCACTATCCAAGCAAGAGATCTCAAATGCCCTAGGGAAGAACATTAAGCCAATGAACATCTAAGGTTGCCATCCTTTGAGCAAGCTATTACAAGTGTGCATATCCATCATGGACCATCTCTCATGCTACAATCCCTCTCATACTATCCAGGGGCTGAAAATACTCCATGTATGCCAAATTTCATGATCCATCCCAAACTTGGTGTAAACAATTTCAGAGTAACCCGAAAGTTTAGCACTTAATAGATGGTATAATTATTTGACTTTTTCAGTTTATAATCTAGATTCTATAACTTTAGAATTATTTGTTTATATGGTCTATTTTGTAAACATTATATGACAGTTGAGTTTGAACTGTTGACTGTATATTACAACTCCTTGGTCATGATGCCCTGTTTCATTTCATGGTTGATGTTTTCTGTTACAGTTTGTTGATGACAATTGTTATGTTAGAAAAATATAAAAAACAAAAGCAAACAACAATAATAATAGAAGACAATGTTTCTCCCCTGTTTGCGTAGAGTGTTTACCTTCAGTTTTCATGAAGAGTTATGGGTTGTTCTCAAGGTTTCTGGGTATGTAGAGGGACAAATTCTATACCATTTTTACAGCACTAAGGGCAATTCTGGGTCGGTTTGTGGCCTCAAACAGCCCTAAAACAACATTCATTTCTAATTTTGGGCTGATTGTGGGCAAAGACAGCACGAGAGTAACAGATATGGGCATGAAAACAGCCATAAATCCAAAACTTGGACATTATATGAACTGTTCAGAGTCTCTAAACAATATTTAGGGAGCAGTTCTAGCCTCTAGGTGCATTACAGACCTCAATCAATAGTACCAGCAATTTTGGGCATGTCTAGCAGTAGAAAGAATCCTCCTATCCATATTGTGGGCTGACTTATGCAATTGAATAGTAGTTCTGGGCATGTTTTAGTTGCAAAGAATGAGCAGAAAGCCAATTCTGGGCTAATGCTGTGAGCTGAGAAGCAATTATGCTATGTTCTGGGTGAAATTTATTGGTGTCCATTGGAAAATCTGATCATGTTCCTGTGTAGAGGCAGCCTTATTTTCAATTCTGGGCATCCTTTAGGCGTCATTTCATGTGCAACAGTCTAAGCATCAGCTAACATGTGACTTGAAAATGATTTACAGCAGTCTAGATCTAAAAAGAAGTTCATGGATTAAAACCTCATTAGGAAGTAAGGCTGTTGTTGGAGGGTGATTGAATAAACAAACTGCAGGCCGTCACTCTTAAACAGAAATTATAGGGTTCATCTGGTAGCATCCAACAAAGCATTGATCAGCATTCCTTCTTATGGTCTGTTTGAATACTCTTGGAGATGCATTTGAAGAGTTTGCATTCCTATTGAATAGGTTTATTTGTTGTTCCTAGCCTTTTGAATCTTTGAGGTTGATCTGAATCACCTTCTAGAGGAGCTGCAGCCTTGGGATAACCTTGTAGGGTGGTCAAATCAGTGTGTATTGCAAAGTATGGATCAGCTAAGACAAGATTTTGGAAAAACGTCCCGCTATATTCATGCTTCATTAGGGTAGCACTGATATCCTTGGGAGGCTTCTCAGCAAGGTTTAGCATTTACGCATGTTTCAGCAGTTAGCTTCTTCTTTGAGAGGGATCGTTGCATATTTAGTATTAATCTGTGCCGAGGATTGTTGAACTATTCTGCAATCTAGGTCTGGACATTGCATCCTAGGTATTTACGGCTACTGCCCTGAAATCTATGCCTTTGTAAACTTTCTGATTGAAGGACAACTATGGAAGAAATGGCGGCCAGTGTTCTGTTGTAAAGGCTCGACATGTTTTGGACTCTAAAGAGTTGGTAATAAGCCTCCATAGAGGAATACCTTCAAGTGCTGCAATCTGATTATCACATCCATGATTGGGGACTGCAGTAATCTCATGATGCATGTAATGTTCATAGTATGGGAGAGCTTGAAAACATTATTCATGATTCACAAATCATGATTCTTGACAGCATTCACGATTGAGGACTGACAGCATTCATGATTCATGACTGACAGCATTCATAATAAATTTTGACCAAGCTTTGAGTATTGTTCACTCAATTGTATGGATAGCACAGAGAGAAATTACATCAGGAAAATTTGCAATCTTCATTAACTCTAGAAAATATTTAGGCAGTATTCAATTTTTTTTTAGACATTACTTCAAATACATGGCATGCATTCTTAATAAAGATTACCTGATTAGGCTCGATCCAGATTTGAATAAATTGGGCCCCTTCAACTCTTCAGCTCTCTATCACTGTGGGTTCTCAATGCTTTTTCATTGTGAGTTCCATGTGTTGTGTCAGCATGTCGGTGCTAGGGCATGACATGTTCTCAGTCACCGTTCGTCCCAGCGATTCAGTTACATGGAGTATTCTTAGCTATGCCACATAACTATTAGTTAGGGAGGTATGAGGAGTTGTTGGGCATGCAGAAATCAAGGCAGAGTATTATTAGCTATACCGCAGAAGTCATGAACAAAGGAAGAGCAGTTGGGGAGGGATGGCAATCGAGCTTGCATACTGGGTAGAGGTTTGTTCTTTGTTGTGCATTTTGAGGTTTTGTTCTTTGTGGTGCATTTTGATTTTGAGTTTTTTTTTATGATTTTGTGTTTTTCTTTTATGATTTTGTTTTATTTTTTATTAATTTTTATTTTAATGTTATTTTTAGTATTTGTGTTTTTATTGTGCTTTTTACATGTAGGTTTTAGAATGCCAAATATTTTCTATTTTTCATTACTGGAATTTAGGTATATAAATTGTAATTTTGGAATGATGATGATGGTGGTAATGATATTTTATATATGTCAATTTATTTAATATCATTGATGATGGCAATAATGTTTTATGTATGTGACTTTATTTAATATGGTGATGATGACAAGGATGATGATGAAGATGATGACTATGCGGCGTCCCGATTATACAAGCAATATGGAATGTTACTCGACTTCTTCGTTTCTGCCTTTTGATGAAGAAGTTCATGTGGTGGATCCTCTTATAGTTATAAATTATTGCAACTAACCATGGGCATTTTCAGCCTCAATATAGGGCTCATGATATAGGTCTCAATTTAAAAGGATATCCGCCCTTGAGGAAAACTAAATATATCAAGATTCCCTATTTGACATGGTTAACAAACCCACACTTTTGGGATCAGCATTAAAGAGTTGAATTTATTGCAATGGATCTACCCATAAATCAACCAAGATATGTGTCCATATTTCTCAAGGAACAATTCCATTTATATTGATCTTTTTGAGTCTACAAATTTGTAGAAATATCAACAATAAGGGTTGCTTAACGAAGAACAAATTTTAAAAATTGTTGTTTTCCTACCATGAATCAACGATGTCCTCCATTCCAATGGGAACCCCCAATTGGTACCAAGCACCAGATATTTCCTACTTAAACTATTTCTTAGCCAATCTCTATATTATTTCACAAGTCAACCATGCTTTAGTACCTACCATGTTATACCATCCAAGTTACGTTCCAAAACCCAATCCAGCTCCTAATCATGTGTCGTGTGAGCTGACAACCAAGTATAATGTGCACAATGCATCTCAACCTCATCTCTCTCTCTAATGTGGGTCCTTAGATGTTTGATGGTATATGGTATACACTTATTTGACATAAATTTTTAAACCACCTGCTCGAGGCCAAGGGAATCAATTTAGAGCCACCATGTTGCTCAATGACCCCATTGAGTTAAGTTCTAGAAAAAGTTGTTGTATGTTGTACAATGATACACCTTGAATTCTTGAATTATAATACAAGGTTGGCCTCAATGTCCAACTTGATGCTCTATGCAATGAAGATGGGAATAGAGCAGAGTGACACAAAGAATGCAGAGAAAACACATTAAAAAGACATGTTTTTCATGAAAGATATTGTCCCCAAAAATGCATCATGGAAGGGAGTCCTAAAATTTGTGGTTACAAAGATTATTTCCATGAATTAGCAAGTGATGAACATCTATGTATGTTAGTTCCTTGATGTTTTACTACACAAAGAAATTGTGGCATGCTCCAATGAAAAGAATTGCCTTAATGGAATCTTTTACAGGTCTCATAAATGAAGATGGCCATGTCTTCGTCTGTGATCATTTCTAGAACATACCACATCATATGGTTTTTGTTATTGAAAAATATTATGGTTAAATGTCTATTTTTTATATAAAACCAAGCATAGTAGTACATTTGTGTGAATATTTCTTAGCAGTTTTGTATGAGATCATGTTTGGTAATTATTTCCCAATATTTTAAGGGGAGACAATGAAGGTTGTAGATCCCTTGGAAAGTGGTCCATTGAGAAATCTTGTGAGTTGAGGGATTTGAAGGCCCACATGGGTATTGAAAATTGATCGTACTTGTCTTGAGGGGAATAATCAGATCAAAGTCTAAAGGGCCATCTACATGTCTTAATAATAACCCCCAAGTGCATACAATAGCATAACCTAGCCTACATATCCAGTCTCTATCACGAATGCAAATGGGTAAAGCATGGTCCATGTGTCATATTAAAAATATGAAAGTATAAAAGGAATTGACTGTGATGGATTAATTTTCTCTTTGAAATAAGTAATTTATAAAAGGAAACATGGGGCCAGTGTTGACTAAAGAGATCACCTATATAGAAATCATGTATGGTTATGGAAGGTTTGAGCCCATGGACACCAATGAAGTAACCCAAAGTGCATTTGGGACATTTTTCCTTTGTTTTTCGATTTATAGTAGTGTCCCCTAGCCATTGGAAGGCCAAAAAAAGAACCAAGTTTCAAACGAACCACTCACCCAGAACCAAACTAGCTCTTCATTCACTCATAAAGGAAGCATGCCCATTCGTAAAAAAAAATTACAACTAAATGTGAGATTAAATTCACATAAAGATCAATCTGAGCCTTGGATTGGATTTTATGGTGAGCTTTAACTTGCATAAAAGATTCATTCAAATACACATGGAGAATTGGTCTCAAGACCTATATCTAAAAATGAGCAACATAATTGAGCTATGAAATTTCTAGTTGTCAAAAGGAAGATCAAAAGTTGGGCATTCCTATGTGTAAAGAACCAACCAAGGTGTAATTAACTGCCATTCATACTTATCATACAATGTAACAATTATTTCCCTCAACATACTCAGTAGAGTAGTGCTTGAACTAATCTTTCCCAATCGAGAACACATTGAACATATTTTAAAAGGAGGTCGTTGGACATGTGGAGCAACCCATTTTGAGAAATTTTACAAAGGGAGATCACTAGATATAGATTCATTAAGAATTAAACCATGGTGGGAGATGTTGGGAGAGCTCACCAAACCCATATAACAATGAACAACCATGTGCACTAGTTAACATCCTTGGATATCACAAGTAAAAGAAAGGATGTTACTCTTTCTATTTTAATTGATCCAAGAACCACATCTGAGAGATTTATTTCACCAAATGCATTGTATAGATGTGGCTTGGTGGCTATTAGGAAATATGATTTTAGCATCATTGAG
The DNA here is from genome assembly GCA_001517045.1 of Pseudotsuga menziesii. Classification (NCBI taxonomy): domain Eukaryota; kingdom Viridiplantae; phylum Streptophyta; class Pinopsida; order Pinales; family Pinaceae; genus Pseudotsuga; species Pseudotsuga menziesii. The sequence goes on along the minus strand of LPNX010386103.1, from coordinate 144,517 downwards.
ATGACCTCATGATTCAAGTAGGGGGATGGATTGATGGATCTGGATATTCGAGTGCATGTGACTCAAATATCCCAGTGTTAGAAAACAATGGGATCTTATGATGCAATCATAGGCATGGATTGGTTGGAGGTGCATTCGGTTGTGCTATATTACATAAGAAAGTTACTTCATTTCTTAGATGATGAAGAGAAGGAAAATGTCTTGAGAGGGACAAACATGGTTGTATCCTTGCAATTTGTATCATTATTGTAGTTGAAAATAAGTCCCAAGAAGGGCTACTAGATGCATATTGTGGTGGCATAGTTTTGACTCAGTATCCCATCTTGTCATAATTTCCAGATGTTTTTCTTGAAGAGTTGCATGGGCTTCCTCCCAATTGTGATTTGGTGTTATTTGTTGAACCAAAGACCATATAAGTTCCCTTATTCAATGCCCATGCTTGAATTTCATTAGTTGCAGATGCATATGAAGAATTTTTTGGATTTAGAGTTGATCCAACCTAGCGTGTCACCTTGGAAAACACCGATTATCTTTGTGAGGAAGAAGGATGGATCCCAGATGTTGTGTATAGATTACATAGAGTTGAATGATTAAGGCCACCATATATAACTAATATCCCTTTCCTTATATCTATGGATTTTTTATTATATTAAAGGAGCCATAATGTTTTTTAATATTGATCTATGATTGGGGTATGATCATCTATAAATAAAGGATGAAAATATCATGAAAACTGCTTTTACATTTTGATTTGAGAATTGTGGGTTTGTGGTGGTTCCTTTGGGGTTGACTAATGTTCCTATAGTATTAATGAATGATTGTGTCCTTTTCTCCTATGTTATGTGTCCCATTAACATCTATTTAGCATACCTTCTTCATTTATCCAACCCCTATGGTGTCCTCTTTTGATTTTTCCAATATTCCTTACCATGGATGTCCCCATAAAAGGTTTCCTATATTGCTATGTACCCTTGTTTTTCTCTTCCTTCTTAGCCTCAATATTTTTCTAATCCTTCCTTCTTCCATAATATAATATTATCAAGCACCTTCCCTTCCTTCCCTTCTTCCTTTAGGGAAACCCAACAATGCAAATCATTTCCAAAATAGGCTTGACCTCCTATTTCCTTTCTACATTTCGCCTTCCTCATTTACTTTTGGTATTGTTCCCTTCCTATTCTCATAGAACTCCACACACATAGGGAAAGATAACTAATTTATATGGTCATTAGAAAAACCTTTAATTCATGAAGAGAACAAGATAAGGGTATCCCCACAAATCCAAGGTCCATTAGAAACAATGTCGATACAATGCAATTAGGATTTAGACCCTATGGTTGTGCCACCCATATGGCTTCAATACATCTTTAATTAAAGTCCTTTTCATGGCCTTTGGAAACATCCCACCAACAATGTGCTCATGTAATGTATATGTTATGTATGATACCCATACATCTTCATACTCAACAATGACATCAATGGGTGTCTCATCGAGAGGAATTTTATCCCCTCGTACTTTACCTATGGAACAAAATTCCAAGGAGCCTCACAACACCATTGTTATTATGATTACCATGAACAACCATATTATGTATACAATTTAGCTTAAGGTTGACGGTAGCCATAAAGGTGCCCTAAGGCCATATGCCCAATAGACAAGATGAAATGCATGTTCATGCATGCCATATAAATTAATGACATTGACAATAATGATGAAATAGATGAAATCGACACACATACGCACACTCATTATACACTATCTCCTCCTCATGTGTAATTTATCCTTCTATATTATTTTTCATCTGCGTTATACATTTTCCATTTTTCATAAAAAAATCTCTCTCTATCTCTATATTTATAATAATCCAATCACTCCCCACTCGGGTTCAAATCTCACTATTTGACATGTTATGTAATTGAGGATTCCTTGATTCTTCATGAATAACAGGAATTGTGTTTTTCTAAGTGAAAAAAAAATCCAATCACTCCATAAATTATTTATAGTTTCCTTGTAAACCATCTTCGTTAATTAGAAGCTTGCTACTTAAAATAGAAAATGAAAAGGAGCTGCTCAATATTGATGAATAAATTCAGATGATAATAGGGGAAGCAGATGAAGATTACTTTTCATCTAGGAGAAAAGAAAAGCTTCTTATGCTTGAGATAAAGAAAGAAGAAAAAATTGAAACAAAAGGAGGAAACATGGAGACAAAAGCGAAGGGATGAATTTCATAATTTTGTAGATCAACAAAGATTAACTAATTCTATATGGGATATAAATGGGGATCATAATGAGTTTATTTCATCTATTTGGAGTAGTTTTTTGAAGTCTTTCCCCATTATTAACCAGTCGATCTGTTGGGCCGTCGACCGAGGTACTCAAGTATTTATTGGTTTTGATCCTTTTATTGGTTTATGCGAATATTATAGGTTATCTTATAGACTGGTGGAAGAACTCCATAAAAGGAACATCTTTGGGGTTGGAAATGGAACTAATACAAGAGCGGAGCTGGTTGGCTTACGGGGACTTCTTTGGTTTGTTAGGAGAATGGGACTCACTTCTGTTCTGATGGTTGGCGATTCAAAAGATATTACAGATTGGGCTAGAGGGGTAACTACACTTTACTTTTTGTTGTTGGAAAATTGAATGGGAAATGTTAGAAAGTTGATTTGTGAGTTCTCACACATTACTTTTTAGCATATCTATAAAGAATTAAATGATGAAGCAGATAGACTTTCAAAGAAAGGCATCGGTGAATTGGATGGAAATATTTATTTTAAAGAGCTCAGAGATGAAATGCCTATACAATCATACAGATTAAGTTTCTTTTGATTTAGGAGTTGTTCATCTAGTAAACTTTGTTTACTAATAGCTTGTTTTTTGGGTGGCATATTTCTTGTTTTGTTATCATTGTTATGATATATTGTTTACTACAGAACCTATAAAAATGTCAAAATAGTGTTGGGAGAAGAAAATATAAATATGATGTTTTATCAAGATGGTAATTTATTTTGGATTATAAGAAGAACTCTATTCTTCTGAAAAATAAAAATGTAGTTCGTTGAGACAACTTTGTTTTATAATATAAAGTTGTTTTTAAGTTATTAAAAAAAACCCATAATCCTGGTGGTCAACTTTGTTTTATAATATAAAGTTGTTTTTAAATGCTTAAAAAAAACCCATAATCCTAGTGGTCAAAAGAGACCCGCTGGTCTATCGTCTCCCTTCTTCGTTGTCTTCTGGAGTTTATTCATCCTCCTGTAGTTACTCAACCTTTGGAATTTTACCAAGTAGGCAGTCACCTGGTGAAACTGAAATCCCTTGTGGTGGTGAAGAATGCTAACCTGAGTGAAGAACAATGTGATTTGGCGTGTAAACAAAGGTGATTAAAAGCAGCCATGTGCATTTTGCATCTATTGGACAAACAAGTAGATTTCTCTGCTTATCAATCTCTCTTGCAAGTATGCCTCATTAACAGACCTCTGTCGGAGGCCAAGATGGTCCATGCTCACATCATCCAAAGTGATTTCAAATTTAATTGCACTGACAAGGCTCTGCCCAATAAACTCCTAAGCGTGTATGCCAAGTGTGGGAATTTAATAGATGGTCACAGGTTTCTGGAGAAAATTCCTAAGCGAAATGTGGTCTTGTGGAGTGTCATGATTGCAGCTTACTCTAGGGCTAGCCATGGCAAAGAAGCATTGAGACTTTTCAATAAAATGCAAGGAACATGTATTCTCCCCAATCAATTCACTCTATCCAGCCTTTTCCCAGCATGTACTCACTTGGAAGCAGTGGCGGAGGTTCATGAAGAAATAATCAGAAGTGGGTTTCACTCCAAAGTTTTTGTGGGGAATGCCCTTCTTTACATGTATGCAAAATATGGGAAGATCAACACCGCACATTATGTGTTTGAAAAATTGCTTAGATGAGATGTTGTCATATGGAATGCTATGATTGCAGGATATGCACAGAAGGGGTATGTTAATGAGGCTCTTGACCTGTTTGACAAAATTCCTGAACGAAATGTGGTCTCCTGGACATCAATGATTGTGGGATATGCATAGAATTGCTTGGTTGACAAGGCTACCAAAGTATTTGATGAAATTCCTGAAAGGAATCTAGTATCTTGGACATCAATGATTTCGGGTTATGCTCAGAATGGATGTGTTGATGAAGCTTACAAACCCGAGATTTCTGGTGTAACCCTCCACATGGGAAAGACGCTGGCCTTGTTCAACTGGAGTTACACATGGATGTGTTTAGAAACCTCTCCTCTGCAAATTCCAGGATTAGGGAAGCTACTACATTAACTTTAGTTCAGGAGCTACAGGAATTCTAGACGGTTTATGAGCAAAGTGGCACTGAGGGCAACATGGAGATTTAAAGCTAGAAGCTGCTAAAGATGTTTGTCTGAAAAATTGTGCTCCGACTATGAAATATGCCATCTGTCGGCTTATTTGTGGAATTTCATCATCTAGAGCCATAAGTTTTCTATCATATAAGCTGAATTTGGTGCCAACTACATGTTTTCTATTATCCAAGTTAATTTTGATTCCAAAGGCTAGTATGTGCATTGCTTGAAATATATTTCAATTTGATGAACACCTTCCATGAATAGGTGGTCAAGAGCGAACGCTATAATTTTTTGAGATATGAAATAACTTGTTATCATCCAAGACAAGTGTAAAATATCAAAGATATAAGTCCCACATAGTGAAATTGTACTGGTGGCAGCTCTGGCATAGTCTTCATCGAGCCAATGTTATTCATATGCTCAAGAACAAATGCTATAGTTTCAAGACATGAAAATATCTCGTTATTATTCAAGACAAGGGTGAAATATCAAAGATACAAGTCCCAGATACTAAAATGGTACTGGTAGCTTTGGCCTAGTCTTCCTTGAGCCCATGTTATCGATATGCTGCATGACATCCATCCTAGAACAAAAGCTACATAGCATGACCGCACCAGTGTTGCCTTCTCCAAAAAAGCAAGACGTTTCAAATTTAGCTTCAAGGCAAGTCAATTCAATCATCACACCTCCTATCAACGCTTATGTTACACAAAAGGGTGAGGCTGAGAAATATGAATAAATTTATCTTATTTAATTTTATTATTTAATATATCTTATTTAATTTAGAGTCTAGAAAGCTGCCAGCACATATTTTCCTGTATACTATCATCTCTGGTCTTCATTAGAAACGCTTATTAATGCTCCAGTCTTAATCCACTATTTAATGTCTAATGACTTCCATTTGCTAGGCTGGTTTCAGTTTTCAGGCTTTGTTATTTCAAATTTGGTATTCTGTAGTGTTTGGCTTTGCCTGAATTTGAATGCTTGATTGTTTCTTTATTTCTTGAATTTGAATGCCTGAATTTATTGCCTAAATTTGAATGCCTGAATTTATTGCCTGAATTTGAATGCCTGAATTTATTGCCTGAATTTGAATGCCTGAATTTATTGCTTGAATTTATTGCCTGAATTTGAATGCCTAAATTTATTGCCTAAATTTATTGTCTGAATTTGAATGCTTGATGGTTTACACTTATTTTATTCTCCTTCCTCCTCTCGGCTATATGATGGAAGTGGGCCTGTGTGCAAGGGCATACCTCTCAGAGATAAAATTCCAGAAATGGCAATGTTAAAGGGCATAGTTTCCCTAACCTAGGTTTTACTTTTTCCTTTGTCCTAGTCATATGCACTTGCAAGTAATTTTTTTATTTCTTCTTTTCCTTTGGTCCGAAGGTCTTGCGCTTCATAGGGCAAGGAGACATACATTCAATTTATTATGGACAAGTTCAACACAGATATGCAAGTATCATATGTATGGGGTGTTTTTATAGTATAAATTGATTCTTTAGGTGTTTATTGAAAAATAAAAAACAATGAAATTAAGCCGTTCATTCCGTGTAACCCAATGCAGAATAAGAAGCTGCTGTTGCATGCCCCTACTAAATAAGACTAGCTCTTTAGTGCAAAAGTAGTTGTTAGCAGTTCCCATCTCTACCTCTTTAAATCACACTACATAGAGTCCCAGCACTACAGCTCCAGCTAAGAAGCACAAAGAGTATAGAACTAGGAGTTAGCTTCTTCTAAACTCGAGCTAAGCACTAGAGAGATAGATTTTAGTTTTTATGAATTAAGTAGCTTTCTATAAACCCTCATCTTCTGAAAATAGTTTCTTGGCTAGTTAGGATATTATTGAGAACCTTTTTAAGAAACACTACATGCCCTCTCATCTTTGATATTGCGATATATACGTTTTGCTGCATTTCATACTTACATGTTGCATCCTGGCTTGAACTTATTGTTGCATGTAGTACAGGGTTTGTTCCACATCTGCAATAATAGAAAGGGCCATGCCAGACTTCTGGTATTGGCCAGATATGTTGTAGTTACATATACTTCGATTATTTTGGTTTGGGAAAATGTTCCCATATTCTGTGAGTTGCAATTTGAAAAGAGTCACTTATACCTTTTTTGGGCAAAATTATGCATCATATATTACATTAAAATCAGTTTGCATGTAAATAAAATTTACATATATAATATTTATCATAGGCCACGACCACCAAATTGATGTATGAGAGCCATTTTTTATGGGACAAGGGAGTCGAGTTTTGTTCTAGGTCCCTAAGTGGAGAAAGCCTCTTGGCATCCTGCTTTGAGACAACATAACTTTCATAAGTGTTCAATAGTTCATAACTCCATTCAAACTTTCCGATATTTAAGAGGAAAGGAAAACAATAGGAAGCAAATGTAGATCAACTGAATGTAACCACTCTTAACTTCTCTTCTAGTAGTTATTCAATGGAAAACTTCCCAATGTGACAATTCTCAATCTCTGAGAATTTTAAGAATTCAAAACTTTTATGGAGTAATTGTCAACTCTTGTCACTATGTATACTTCTACAGTTAATTGACATACAATGAAAACTATAGGAGATGGTAGCTCCTACATCAATTGCAAATGATGCTTAAAAGGATTACATACAAGTTTAAAATAAAAGTATTGACTGGCCAACAACAAAAGAGAACCACTTGGCAATCAACTACCATGAAAGAGAGAAGAAAAGCTTATGAAGATTTGGAAGGGATACATGTAATCGTGTAGATAGACTAGGTTGGCTAAATTGTCTTCCCAAAATTGAGTTACAAGACATATGTAAAGTGACCTATCAATATATACATAAAACTACTGATAAAAACATACAAGTATAATCTACCATCCTTGAAAAGCATACCTTTCATGGAATAAGGTTGTTAAAATCCCAAGGACCTCTTTGGTGTAGCTTCATTAATATGCATAGGTATCAATGAGCAATAAACGCCATTCATTTCAATCATAGCTCGGTTTTTCTCGTTCTCATCCCCAAATCTGACAAACCCATAACCTTTGGTACAAGTTGTATTTGCATCTATCAAAACTTTAGCACCTTTAACAGATGAATATCGGCTTTCGAAAGTCTCTTGCAAGATAATATCAGTGACCTCACAACCCAAGTCCCCAACAAATATGGAATACCCAGTGCCTGGTTCTGTCCGTCTGTCACCAGCTCCAAAGGTAGCCCAATTCAACCTAAAAGGTTGTTGAGAACTGGGCATGGGTGTACCATTGAAATTCTACAAAATTCTCTTTACAGTTGCATGAGAATCAAGTTCCACAAAACCATAACCCTCTAGTTGTCCAATTTGCTTATTTTGAATAATCTTAACAGAAACAACAACCTGCTCCAGATCGACTCAATTAGTTTAAATATCGCAAAAAACACTTCTTCTATAAACAAAAAATCAATGGAATTTGACCAAGTTGCACTTTCACAGACCCACAACTTGAGAAACTTATTAATAATACTTATCACATAATATCCAAGAAGCAGAGAGTATACAGAAAAGATGAAGCACTGGATGTTGCCACATCCATAGTTATAACAAAAAAGCTCATGAATAATCAAATACAGGAGACATGCATTCACCTTTATGTCATTAACTAGCAGATACTAGCTTAAAATTATATAATATCAAATCTATGGGATTAAAAATTATCACTGAGATAGGAATTCATGATCGCTAAAACCATCACATCTTGAAAATTGACTTGCTACATCCATTGAAATATTTATTGAGTAATTTGCTTTGTTGTATAGGTGAGTGGTTGTGGATAACTTCATATACAACCAATTAATGCATATATCTAAGGTGCCTTCTTACTTAATCTCATTGTGTTTGGAGCTTGTAGCTTAGCTGGGCACCCTTTTTAGGAGAGCACACCTATCTGCAATCTAAGCAAGCTTTTAGTTGAAACACTCTTTTGTGGAACTCATGACCTTGTAGGTTTCCATCCTGGTGCTTCACCGAGATCTTCTAAATATGGACTTAGAATTGTTTATCTGCAAGGGTTTTACTATTCATGGTTTGTTAGGCCCATTCAGAGTTTGCTTTAGGGTAGCATTTTTTTCTGAAGACCTCAACTGAGTATTGTGGGGATTGTTTCTTGTGGCTTTGGTTGTATGTTCATCCCCACAGACTATGTCAGCAGATTGCTATGGTAATCAACCATTGTTGTGTAGGTCCATTTCCTCATTTGCATGAACCCCTGAAATTTTGAAAAGGGAAACAAAGTTACTTGTCTTTACGATACTCGACTGTTTTATTGTTCTTAGGAATTTGCAATAGAATCGTATTTAGGCTTATTATTTTCAATTGAGGGCACCATGTTGTCAGCCAATGATCCTCTTGATCTATGTTGTGCCAACAACCTATTTTAAATATGCTCTCTTCTGAATTTTTTATTCCAAATAAGGATTATGCATATTCCCTAATTGCAATGGACTAGGAAACAGTGCAATGTTAGTGCAAAATCTTGCTGAAGACAGGTCCAATTAACTTGGATTAGCACAACAGGTTTAAGATTGCTTCTGTGTAATTGTACAATTTTTTCATAGGATAATTCTAAAACAACTAAATGCCTAGACAAAAAAACAAATTCTCCAAGTGGAACTGAGCAACAAATAATTAAATATGTGTCAGTTTACATATCTAAGCATATCCTTCTCCCCACCCTCGTTTATATGTCAAAATATGTGTCAGTTTCAAATCCTTTTCATACATGCCTATCGTGGAATGATGGTAAGAATTTCTCCACATAAATGGTTGAAGCTATGCTAGTATCACAAGTTTTTAGGCTTTTTGTCGCAAATTTAAATGAAGTTAGTTTTCGACATAGTTCTAGGTTACAAAGGCCATTATTAATGGCATTTTATCATGTTCTATTATTTAAGGAAACATTCACACCTATGTTGTTACAAACACAAGAAGACAGACATGCAATGCTCACACATTGCATATTGAATGGTGATAATCATCAGTTACAACCAGTGGTTAAGAACATGGATTTCTAGAAGTACAGCGACATGAACCAGAGTTGGTTCACAAGGTTTTTTTGGCTTAGCAATACCCTATGTATAACTCAATACACAAGGTAGAGCAAAACCCAGTTTAATAAAACTCTATAACTAGAGATACAAGCATTAGTTGATTTGTCATATGTCCAAAAACAGCATATGTTTCATCTTACAAATCAGGTTTCTGCTAAGGATATTAGCTTGTAGATGTCCCTGATCACCATGGAATGGACGAATCTGTTATTTCCCCTGGGTTTTGCATCAAAAACTTGGTGAAGCAGAATATGTGGTGAATGTTTATATGTAAATGTGATTGCTAGGCTACCTTGCCTGCAAAATATCAATCTTGACTGCTTACAATGGTCAAAGGAACTTGATTCCCAATATGATCAATTGAAATACATGCCTAATCCTCTCATTAGATGTTTGAGCAAGGCGACGATTGTTGACAGGTTTCAAGGTCAACAAAATGACTAATGTATCACTCTCTCTAGTCTGAACCAGATTTGTAGGCCACCTTCGAGATGTTCGCAACTTAGTAGACTTGTTTCCATGTCCCAAGCTGGTTTGGGCTTGTATGTATTATGGCATTGCTCTTTGTTTAAACAATGAGATAAACTGCAAACCACTTTTCAAACTGATACTCCAACACCATGATAAGCTCACTTTTGAATTTGGATTAAACAACTTGACCCACAGGGCATCTTTGTTGAGGGCACTGGTAGGATTCATCTTGTGAGTGGACTAGATATGGAGCACATTATCTTGAGCAAATTTTTATCAACTTTATCAAGGACAAACAATAGAGCAACAAGTAATTATTCATTATCCTAATCAACAAATACAGGGATACATTCTCGGTCTATCAAGAGAGGAATTTACAAACATGTCAAAACCATTCCCTGGTGAATATATGCATAGTTAGAGCTCAAAGATGAAGAAGCATTAAAGCATTATGAATAAAATCTCAATCATGGCGAGTTTGTAGAAAAGGGCACCTTAAAAAGGATTAAAAGGCATGAGTTGAGGGTGTAGCTAGGTGGCACTTACAGTTCATTGCACAAAGTAGAAGTGACACCCAGAACAAAACATAGTTAACTAAAAGTTGGATTCAATGTTATTTTTAGACTCATGCAAGCAGGAGGGCAACAACATTCACATAGGATAAGGATGCATGCATCACTTGGTTGTCATCTTAGCTATCATTCATGCAAGGAGGCACAACTAAGGAAATAATTCTGTGCTATTTCGGAACAACGGTTAGACTGATGAATTTCAGCTCACCCTCCTTAATAAAATAGAACACCCTCTTATAATACAAAAATAATGTAAAATATGACGCACAACATAGAATGCTCCTCACTGCAATATCAATGTGAGACAAAAGTTATTTTTGCAAAAAACGTGAAAGCAAGGTAGTCTGTTTGTGACCAACTGACTTGGAAATGGACATTGCAATGTTGCATGCTACAACATTGAGTCTTTGAGCTCATGGAGAAGGAATTGAGTGTGATGGCTTAATTTTCTCTTTGAAATAAGTAATCTATAAAAGGAAAAATGGGGCCAGTGTTGACTAAAGAGATCACCTATATAGAAATCATGAATGGTTATGGAAGTTTGACACCATGGAACCCAATGAAGTAACCCAAAGTGCATTTGGGACATTTTTCCTTTGTTTTTCGATTTATTGTGGTGTCCCCTAGCCATTGGAAGTCCATACAAAGGAACCAACTCTCAAATAAACCACTCACTCAAAACCAAACTAGCTCTTCATTCACTCATAAAGGAAGCATTCCCATTCATAACAAAAAAACCTATAACTAAATGTAAGATTAAATTCACATAAAGATAAATCTGATCCTTGGATTGGATTTTATGGTGAGCTTTAGCTTGCATAAAAGAGTCATTCAAGGACACATGGAGAATTGGTCTCAAGACCTAGATCTAAAACTGAGCAAGATTATTGAGCTATGAAATTTCCAACGGATGTGTATAGGCCTCATAGACTCAATTTGGTTGTCGACGAATGATGCTCCATCACAATATCAACGATTAGAGCACATGGAGGATAAGTCCTTGAAGCCTCTCCCGATGCATCTCTGAAACATTGTTGTCGATCCTATTGTCAAGCTCCCAATTTTTTTACTTTTGGATGCACATTAATCTTTAGGCTTCATATTGCCTTTGATGCCCTTTATATCTCTATCCCACATTGATTGTGGGAATGTCTAAACTTTTGTTTACATACATGTGTGTTCTTTATTTTATCAACACATTGTGCACATTATATACCATAGTGGCCATGAGATGAACTCTTTCAACACTAGATTTTTTTATGAGTTGTGGTTGGATATGGTGGACTTCCAAAGACAATAAATGTAAAGATTGGGCTCAGCCAAGCCCTAATGTTTTACAATTTATTTTTACAAGAAACCATATATATAACAACTGGAGGCACTAAGGACTAGAGTGGAATAGTATAGTCCCCATAGAAAATTCCCATATCTAGAGGTATTGTGGTATTAGGAGCTTGATTAGGTGTCCTTTCACATTGTAACCTTAAAGGGCATGTGAATGATGTAAGTCCAAAATCCTATCCACAATACATTTTTTTTTAATTGGATCTCTGACCCATTATTGTTATTTTCTTAGTAGAGTGAGTTTGATTTGTGTTGAGCGTTTAGAGATTTCCCACCATATTATTCAACCATCCTCACCATGAATCTAGGGCTCTAAGTTCCAATCTTTCTTTAATCACCGAGGATTGATCCTCACAACTAAGAAACAAAACTTTATCTTAAGCTAAAATACAGAGTGGTTGGGGGATTCATCCCCGATAGTCATAGTGGATAGTGGTGGGAGATGATACGAAACTAAATAATATGGAAGGTTGTAGGTTTTAGAGTGTACATTATTATGAGAAAGGATCACTACTCTTTATCAACATAAATCCTATCCAATATTTTCTTAAACTCTATAAATTCTTCACTAATTGACAAAAAAAATTCAACCACAAACAGTTTTCAACACATATTGACCTTGGAAAATCTACTTCAAGAAAAATATAACGATGGGTTGGCTTCGACTACGTTTTAATGATTCTTTTAAAAGAGGATAATTATATATTAAAACAACTCCAGTGAGTACAGAATATTGTGTAAGTGAATCTAGTTTCTATAACATTTTTTTCCTCTATCTTGGCTTGCAATCTTCATTTAGAATGGGAATTGGCTAGACTCCAAGCCTGCTTAATTCTACTAGTTTTAGTTCCAAGCATTATCATTACCATGACAATGACAAGGATAAGGATGACGCCGATGATGATGATGCCATGATGATGACGATGACAATCATCATCAAAACAATGATCAATATTGGTGAGATATAGATGGATCCACACACATCCACTGTGAAGGGTATAATTGCCAACATGCCAAAGTTTAATGTGATGGGTCTGGTCATTCATTTTGGTGGTTGGATTTTAGTTTTGACTTGTAGAGTATTATTTTGAGGTTTCTTACCTTGTATACCATTGCAATGAGACCAAAACAAAACCATGAATTCAATGAGATTTGTTTTGCACCCTATTTCAAAGAGCTAACACACATAAGCTTTTCATAACGGTGTAACGAGATAACACACATAAGCTTTTCATAACGGTGTAACGAGATAACACACATAAGCTTTCACTCATAGTGCCATGTTAGAAGGAAAGCTAACTCGAGCTAGATTTCCATCATAGTTTAATGTATTTGATGACAATGTGGCAGTGTTAGATGGAAAGATACCTTATGAAAGCTAACACACATTAGCTTTTACTCACCGCGCAATGTTTTAAGAATGAAAGCTAACTCCAGCTAGATTTTCATCATGGTGCATTGTGATTGATGACAATGTCGTTGTGCTAGATGGAAAACTATACTATGAAAGCTTACACACATTAGATTTCACTCATCGTGCAATAATTTAAGGATGAAAGCTAGCTTCAGCTAGATTTCTAACACGACGCAATGTGATTGATGAAAATGTGGTTGTTTACATGGAAAAATACCTTATGAAAGCTAACACACATTAGCTTTCACTCATCGTGCCATGTTGTTAAAATAAAAGCTAACTCCAGCTAGATTTCCATCATGGTGTAATGAGCTAACACACATAAGTTTTCCCTTATAGTACCGTGTTGTTAGAAGGAAAGCTAACTCCAGCAAGATTTCCATCATGGTGTAATGTATTTGATGACAATGTGATCGTGTTAGATGGAAAACTATCTTATCAAGGCTAACAAACATTAGCTTTACTCACCGTGCAATGTATTAAGAAAGAAAGCTAACTCTAGCTAGATCTCCATCATGGTGCATTGTGATAGATGACAATGTGGTTATGCTAGATGAAAAACTAAATTATGAATGCTAACATACATTATATTTCACTCACCGTGTAATGATTAAGGATGAAATCTAACTCCAGTTAGATTTCCGTCATGGTGCAATGTGATCGATGACGATGTGGTTGTGTTAGATGGAAAACTACCTTATGAAAGCTAACACAGATTATCTTTCACTCATCGTGCCATGTTGTTAAAATGAAAGCTAACTCCAACTAGATTTTCATCATGGTGTAATGTATTTGATGACAATGTGGTTGTGTTAGACGGAAAACTACCTTACGAAAGCTAACACACATTAACTATTACTCACCGTGCAACGTTTTAAGAATGAAAGCTAAATCTAGATAGATTTTCAACATGGTGCATTTTGATTGATAACAATGTGGTTGTGCTAAATGGAAAACTACATTATAAAAGAAAACACACATTAGATTTCACTCACCATGCAATCATTTAAGGTTGAAATTTAACTATAGCTATATTTTCATCATGGTGCAATTTGAAAATGTGATTGTGTTAGATGGAAAACTACCTTATGAAAGCTAACACACATTAGCTTTCACTCATCGTGCCATGTTGTTAAAAAGAAAGATAACTCCAGCTATATTTTTGTAATGGTGTAATGAGCTAACACACATAAGCTTTCACTCATAGTGCCATGTTAGAATGAAAGCTAACTCCAGTTAGATTTCCATCATGGTGTAATGTATTTGAAGACAATGTGGCAGTGTTAGATGGAAAACTACCTTATGAAAACTAACACACATTAGCTTTTACTCACCGTGCAAGGTTTTAATAATGAAAGCTAATGACGGCTAGATTACCATCATGGTGCATTGTGATTGATGACAATGTGGTTGTGCTAGATGAAAAACTATACTATGAAAGCTTACACACATTAGATTTCACTCACAATGCAACGATTTAAGGATGAAAGCTAACTTCAGCTAGATTTCCCAACACATTGCAATGTGATTGATGACAATGTGGTTGTGTTACATGGAAAACTACCATATCAAAGCTAACACACATTATCTTTCACTCATCGTGCCATGTTGTTAAAAGGAAAGCTAACTCCAGCTAGTTTTTCATCATGGTGTAATGAGCTAACACACATAAGATTTCACTTACAGTGCCATGTTGTTAGAATCAAAAGCTAACTCTAGCTATATTTCCATCATGGTGTAATGTATTTGATGACAATGCGGCTCTGTTAGATGGAAAACTACCTTATGAAGGTTAACATATAATATCTTTACTCACCCTGCAATTTTTTAAGAATGAAAGCTAACTCCAGCTAGATTTCCATCATGGTGCATTGTGATTGATGACAATGTGGTTGTGCTAGATGGAAAAATACACTATGAAAGCTTACACACATTAGATTTCATTCATTGTGCAACAGTTTAAGGAGGAAAGCTAACTCCATCTAGAGTTCCAACACTGTGCAATGTGTTTGATGACAATGTGGTTGTGTTACATGGAAACCTACCTTATGAAAGCTAATACACATTAGATTTCACTTATCATGCCATGTTGTTAAAAGAAAAGCTAACTCCAACTAGATTTTCATCATGGTGTAATAAGCTAACACACATAAGCTTTCCCTTACAGTGCCATGTTGTCAAAAGGAAAGCTAACTACAACTAGATTTCCATCACAGTGTAATGTATTTGATAACAATTTGGTTGTGTTAGATGAAAAACTACCTTATTAAAGCTAACATACATTAGCTTTCCTGACCGTGCAATGTTTTAAGAACAAAAGATAACTCTAGATAAATTTCCATCATGGTGCATTGTGATTGATGACAATGTGGTTGTGCTAGATGGAAAACTACATTATGAAAGCTAACACACATTAGATTTCACTCATCGTGCAATGATTTAAGGATGCAAGATAACTCCAGCTAGATTTCTATCACAGTGCAATGTGATCGATGATGATATGGTTGTGTTAGATGGAAACTACCTTATGAAAGCTAACACACATTAAATTTCACTCATCATGCCATGTTGTTAGAAGGAAACCTAACTCTAGATAGATTTGCATCATGGTGTAATGTATTTGATGACAATGTAGCTGTGTTAGATGGAAAAATACCTTACGAAAGCTAACACAGATTAACTATTACTCCTTGTGCAACGTTTTAAGAATGAAAGCTAACTATAGCTATATTTCCAACATGGTGCATTTTGATTGATGACAACGTGGTTGTGCTAAATGAAAAACTACATTATGAAAGCTAACACACATCAAATTTCACTCACTGTGCAACGATGTAAGATTGAAAGCTAATTCCAGCTAGATTTCCATCACGGTGCAATGTGACAATGTGGTTGTGTTAGATAGAAATCTACCTTATGAAATCTAACACACATTATCTTTCACTCATCCTACCATGTTGTTAAAAAGAAAGTTAACTCCAGTTAGATTTTCATAATGGTGTAATGAGCTAACACACATAAGCTTTCACTCATAGTTCCATGTCAGAAGGAAAGCTAACTTTAGCTAGATTTCCATCATGGTGTCATGTATTTGATGACAATGTAGCTGTGTTAGATGGATAAATACTTTATGAAAGCTAACAGACATTAAGTTTTACTCACCATGAAATTTTTTTAAAATGAAAACTAACTCTAGCTAGATTTCCATCATGGTGCATTGCGATTGATGACAATGTTGCTGTTCTAGATGAAAAACTACCCTATGAAAGCTTAAACACATTAGATTTCACTCATCGTGCAACGATTTAAGGATAAATGCTAACTTCATCTAGATTTCCAACACGGTGCAATGTGATTGATGACAATGTGGTTGTGTTACATAGAAAACTACCTTATGAAAGTTAATACATGTTAGCTTTCACTCATTGTGCCATGCTATTAAAAGGAAAGCTAACTCCAGTTAGATTTCCATCATGGTGTAATGAGCTAACACACATAAGCTTTCCCTTATAGTTCCATGTTGTTAGAAGGAAAACTAACTCTAGCTAGAATTCTAGTGTAATGTATTTTTTGAAACTGTGGCTGTGTTAGATGGAAAACTACCTTATGAAGGCTAAAAAACATGAGCTTTACTCACCGTGCAATGTTTTAAGAACGAAAGCTAATTCCATATAGATTTCCATCATGGTGCATTGTGATTGATGATAATTTGGTTGTGCTAGATGGAAAAATACACTATGAAAGCTTACACACATTAGATTTCACTCACCGTGCAACGATTTAAGGATGAAAGCTAACTCCAGCTAGATTTCCAACACAGTGCAATGTGATTGATGACAATGTGGTTGTGTTACATGAAAAATTACCTTATGAAAGCTAACACACATTAGCTTTCACTCATCATGCCATGTTGTTAAAATGAAATCTAATTCCAGCTAGATTTCCATCATGGTGCAATGAGGTAACACACATAAACTTTCCCTTATAGTTCCATGTTGTTAGAAGGAAAACTAACTCCAGCTAGATTTCCATCATGATGTAATGTATTTGATAACAATGTGGTTTTGTTATATGGAAAACTACCTTATGAAATCTAACATACATTAGCTTTAATCATCATGCAATGTTTTAAGGATGAAAGCTAACTCTAGATAGATTTCCATCTGGTGCATTGTGATTGAGGACAATGTGGTTGTGCTAGATGGAAAACTACATTATGAAAGCTAGAACACATTATATTTCACTCACTGTGCAATGATTTAAGGATGAAAGCTAACTCCATCTAGATTTCCATCACGGTGCAATGTGATAGATGACGATGTGGTTGTGTTAGATGGAAATTTACCTTATGAAAGCTAACACACATTAGCTTTCACTCATCGTGCCATGTTTTTAGAAGGAAATATAAATCCAACTAGATTGGCATCATGATGTATTGTATTTGATGACAATGTGGTTGTGTTAGATGAAAAACTACCTTACGAAAACTAACACACATTAGCTATTACTCACTGTGTAACGTTTTAAGAATGAAAGCTAACTCTAGCTAGATTTTCAACATAGTGCATTTTGATTGACGATAATGTGGTTGTGCTAAATGGAAAACTATATTATGAAAGCTAACACACATTAGATTTCACTCACCGTGCAACGATTTAAGGTCTAAAGCTAACTTTAGCTAGATTTCCATCATGGTGCAATGTGACAATGTGGTTGTGTTAGATAGAAAACTAATTCCAGCTAGATTTTCATCATGGTGTAATGACCTAACACACATGATATTTCACTCATCGTGCCATTTTGTTAGGAGAAATGCTAACTCCAACTAGATTTTCATCATGGTGTAATGTATTTGATGACAATGTGGTTGTGTTAGATGGAAAACTATCTTATGAAAGCTAACTCCAACTAGTCTTCCATCATGGTGCATTGTGATTGATGACAATGTGGTTGTGTCAGATGAAAACTACATTAAAAAACTTAACACAATAGATTTCACTCATCGTGCAATGATTTAAGAACTATAGCTAACTTTAGCTAGTTTTGAATTATTGCAACTATATTGCTTTTTTGAACATACACTTCATATGGTTTAACCTTAATTACAAACTACAATTCAAATGTGTTACAGAAATTGGGAGGAGTTACAATGAAAAATATAATTTTGACAGGAGGGGACTATGTTGACCTCCTAATTAGTAGTCAAGTTATTGGACTAGGGAGGGTTGAATCTACAAAGACTACAACTCATTATGGTGGAGAAATGCTTAATGTAGTTCAATTATGGTTTTGATAACTGATGTCATTAAAACACATTTGATTGTGGAAGATGTTGATGAAGGGGACTTACATCCATGGAAGATCATATATTTGAGGCATAAAAGGTAAATCAAAATCTTGAAGCACATGTTAAGTGTTTTTTAGAGTACATTGCTTGTTATTTTTGAGCAAATACTAAGTTCGTTTAATTTGTTGTATAGGTGCAAATTCCTTTTCTGCATTTTCTATTGGAGACAAGGTAGATCTTTCATAATGTAGAGTGAAGGTGGGTGAACGTTCCATATTCAATACAAATATTGGTCATAAGGTGCATGGAAGGATGGTAAATAAATGATCCATCATTGGTTAAAATTGAGAAGGTGTTAAAGAATGATGCTCTCTTGCACATCCAATAGGATTTGAGAATACACTAGGGGGTGCATTGGGATCTTATGAGATTTGGCCAGAATCAGATTTGGAAACTCATTGTCATGATAATCCAGTAAATACTACCCAAGATAGGCTTACATTCACATGTAAAAAGGTTTCTCTTACACATGAATGCACAAGAACAAGCATGTGCATTGCCAAAGGGATCATAGTTAATTTTTGTGAGTATGACATGGTTGAGGGTGAAATGTTAGGTGAAAAGGAATTACATGTAAAATCAAAATCTGTTGCAGGAACAAACTTGGGGTTTGTCGTTGACAGGTATGCTAACACATGGGCATAGCACAAGAGGTTTTTGTTATTTCTCCCTACCATCTGTACACATGGGATCACATTTTACCATTACATCTCTTGCAAAGTGCTTGAGGGACCTTGAAGACCCACACTTTGATATGTATGGTGATTTGCTTTATGAGAGCGGAAGTTCAAGAAACACACTTTCAAATGCATTATTTCAAAACTCTATTTACTCAAAATGTAGAGTGTACAACAATGCGTTCCTATCTTTAAATGGATGCTCAAAAAATCAAAATATTGATTTTAAACCTCTTCCTTCACATTTGTTGTTACAGTTGGGCAATGCAGCTAGTGATAATAAGAATCGTTGTGTTTTCATGTTTCTATCACTATTAACTGTACTTGGTGTCTTCATCACTATTGAGGTTGGGTTCTTTCTTGTGGGGCACACCCATGAAGACATAGATGCAACCTATGGAAGAATGTCTTCCAACTTGAAAAGTAAAGATATATATTCTTTACCTGAGATGATGGATACATATCACACAATAGAAGAAAAACAAGTGTTTCCACCTAAACTTATTGACAAAGTGTATGCTTCAAAATTTTTCTTAATGGGTATATCAAGGAGGGGAAAAATGCACTAGTTGGACATCTTAATGTCCAGTACTTCCAATTTCTTGTACTCAATGATGTTCCAATTATGAGGTATAAAGAATCCATCAAAGACATTGAGTGGTCAGAACCAGTTGAGTTGTGGAATATAGATGATGAAGGTCGACCTATATTTCCCACAGGGAAGCCATCTTTCTTACGCCCCAAAGACAATGATGTTTACTTAAAATAACTAAAGGAATGACTAACATCATACATAAAAATGTGGAAATAGACTATTGGCAATGAGAATTCACCAATTGTTACAGAGGAATGGAATAAAAAAATAGAGTATTGGAAAAGTGTTCTTGATGCATTAGATAGAATCTACAATGACCATACACCCTTGGATGAAAGTGATTCTTATTCTAATGATTTTTGGCCCAAGATGAGGAAAAATGTTAACGTTGACGGTAATGCACTCCATGCAATATCAAGTATTATGGATGGGGATTTTGATAATGTGACAGATGAACCGATATATGTTGGACCCAAGTGCAACAAGCCAAAGCAAACATTTGATCCTATAATTGATGTTGAGGAATGAAAGATGTTGCTCGTTAGATCAGGAAATGAGGATGAAGGAGAGATAATTTGGATGGCAAAAGCTACCTTATATATCTTCCAGGATGATGATAGCGAGACCCTTCATTTAAAGATTGATTGGTGGCAGCCTAGCTCAGCGAAATACAAGGGAAATTTTTTAGAACAATATTGGGTACCAAATCATTATGACACATAACTTGGATCTATTCCAATTAATACCATAGTTTGGGCATGGATGCCAAACAAAGAAGATTGCAGGAATACTAAGATAAATAAATTTGGTGTACAAGTTGTACTTGATCTACTTGAGCGGATATAAGGAGATTAGGTGGAGATGATCCATGAATGTAATTTTTCTTTTTGAATGAATTTTAGTATACATGAAGAAACTTTTTCAATGTTTGTAGTATAATAAATACTCTTCAAGCTACTTTTTGAGGAATTTTATATAATTTACTGCATATTTGAAAATTTCACTTCAAGTTCATTGTTAATTCATGTGATGATACTTTATGCGAATTAGATAACACCATTCAAATTTTAACTTTTCAATTTGTCTTTTAGATCAACACAACATCTCACTATATAAATTGTGCATAATTATATTTATTAATGCATGTACAAAATCCTTACCTTATTTATTATTAGCTTTTGCTCACTCTCTTCAACACCACTTTGAGCTTTTCATTTTGTTCCCCTGATGATTGGTGGAGTGTCCACTCGAAACGTAGGGACGTTTCAACACACAATTTAATTCCATAAACTCTCTTTGTCATTATGACAAATTGTGAAAATATTCATCATCGAGTTGTACTTGGTCTACTTGAGAAAATATAGGGAGATTAGGTGGAGATGATTCATGAATGAAATTTTTCTTTTTGAATGACTAATTAATATACGTGAAGAAAAAGTTCCCAATGTTTGTAGTATATCAAATATTATCTTCAAGCTACCTTTTCAGGAATTTTATATTATTTGCTACATATATGAAATTTTTTGTTCAAATTCAATATTAATTCATGTGATGATACTTTATGTGAATGCACCTTAAAATATCTTATAGACTTGCTTTGTGAATAAATGTAAGAAACTTGCAATAAGGTTTGAAGTCAATTTTCCCTATTATTCATTGTTATAGTTGATATAAATTTAATTATACTACTATGTTGCATTCAAATTCATAATTATATTTTCTCATGTAGACTTTAAACTGGTGCCAACTTTGTACTAGTATATTAACTTATACTCAATAAATAAAGTACTAACATTTTGAGTGTGCATGTTTTATCAGTTTGTCATCATTGTCATTGATTTTCTGGATTAAACTGTGTGAACGTTTTTCAGACTAACATTTTGAGTGGACACTCCACCCATGCTTGTTACGGGAACCATGAAAAACTCATTGTGGACTGAAAATATTTCACATAACTTAATCTATAAAATCAATCTTTAAGTAGTAACATCATGTTAGCTTTAATTCATGTTAGACATTATCGTCAAATACATTGCATCATAAAGACAATTTAATCCATGTGAGATTTAATGCTGATCGTAATGCACTGCATGTAATATAAGTATTATGGATGGATATTTTGATAATGTGATGGATGAACTAGTGTATGTTGGACCCAAGTGCAACAAGCTAAAGCCAAGATTCAATCCTATGATTGAAGTTGAGAAAGGAAAGATGTTGCTAGTTCGATCATGAACTGAGGATGAAGGAGAGATGATTTCGATGGCAAAAACCACCTCATATATCTTCCAAAATGATGAAAGTGAGACTCTTCATGTAAATGTTGATTGATGGAAGCCTGATTCAGTGAAATACAAGGGAAAATTTTAGAACAATATTGGGTACCAAACCTTGATGACACATGACTTGGATCTAGTCTAGTTAATACCACAGTTTGGGCATGGATGCAAAATAAATAAGATTGTAGGAAGACTACACTAAATAAATGTGGTGTACAAGTTGTAATTGATTTGTTTGACTGAATATAAGGAGATTAGGTGGAGATGATTCATGAATGTAATTTTCTCTTTGAAAAATTTATTAATGTATTAGAAGAAACACTTTTCAATGTTTGTTGTATATCAAATATTCTCTTCAAGCCTTTTTTTGAGGAATTTTATATTATTTACTAATATGAAAATGTTGGTTCAACTTCTATGTTAATTCATGTGATGGTACTTTATGTGAATTAGATAACACCATTCAATTTTTAACTTTTCAATTTGTTTTTTTACATAAACTCAACATGTCACTATATCAAATGTGCATAATTATATTCAATAATCAATCTTAAAACATCTTCTAGACTTCCTCTGTGAATAAATGCAACGCACTTGCAATAAGGTTTGAAGTGACTTTTCCCTATTATTTGTTAGTATAATTGATATAAATTTGATTGTTCTACCCTGTTACATTCTAATTAATATTATATTTTCTTTTGTAGAGTTTAAAGTGGTGCAAACATTGTACTAATGCGATATATTATACTCAACAAAGGAAAAGTAGTAACATTTTCAGAGTGCAGGCTTTCACAGTTTGTCATCATTGTGAATGATTTTTTGGATTAAGTTGTCAGTGAGTTTTTCAAACCAACATTTCAAGTGGGAACTCCATGCATGATCATCGGGAGAACAATGTAAAATTCATTATGGTTTGAAAATCTTTCACATAGCTTAATATCGAAAATCAATATCCAAGTATTAACATTTAATGTCAATACTACACAAGTTAATAATAGTCACAACACAATATTAATATGTTGTTAAATAACTTTATATTATGTAAGAAATTTCTTACACAAATTATTAATAATTCACTAGTCAAATATTGATGACTTTTGTTTTAATACGTAAATATAAATATTAATGATAATCAAAGTATATCATTAAATACATTTATAGCTAAAATTTCTCACATAAATATGTTATTCTTAAAATCAACATTCATCAACTTAGTTTTTTAATACACCACCACCACCACCAATAATAATAATAAATTATGTCTCTAATTCATAATTTATTTTCGTCATTACTAAGATAAAACCCATTTTACTCTAAGTCATAAAATATTTTCTCGTCCACTATCAAGTGCTGCCAACTTCCAAAAATAAAACATCATACTCAAAAAAAAATTAGAACTCAACCTAGACACATTAGTTAACATAATTTCAATTAAATGAAATTTCAAGATAATAATAGCAACACACATTGATTATTAATGCCATTATATAACTTTAATAATAATATGTAAAAAATATTCTACAATCTACTTTTCGTGATATAATCATTGATCTTAACTTATATTAGAAAATATAAATAATAGTAATATAAATAAATTATATTTCTATTCTAACTTATAATTGATTTTGATCATTAAAATAATAAACTTAGCATAGTAACACTTAATATATAATAGTTTTCCTTGTCACTTGTAAAATGTTGCCAACCTTCTAATATATTAGAACATGGTACTCAACACATACAATATCACTTGTTATGTTGAGAATTAAAATTGTTACAATAACAAACACATTTGTATTATGCCATTAAATAGTTTTTAAATGGGTCATTCTAAAATTGTACCAACCTTCTACTAGTATAGGAACTCAACACCAACAATGTACTAGTTATCATATCAAATTATAATTCAATTTCTTTATCATAGTAACATATACAATATTAATGTCATTACATAAACTTAATCAACTTACCATTTAATTCAAACTATAGATAAGATTAATAGAAATTATGTAGGGAATCAAAGTCTAAGAATTTCATCATTTTGAAAGAATTAAAGTCTAAGGCTTTCTTCATTTTGATTTGTGAGAGAGGATTATAAATGTGTAATCTAGGTGTTAACATAGTCCCTCTCCCCTCATGTTGTAAAGGGTGCTAGCTCAATGGAAGAGCACCTGCATTACAAGCAGGACGATGGTGGTTCAATTCCTCTATGCCCTAACATAAATTAGTAGATGATATAAAATATTAATGATAATATAAAGATCGTAAGATATCTATATTTTCAATATAAATATGCTCTTTTCATATAAACACATTGTTCAAATACTTCATAAATAAATAATAAACACTTGCAATAATTAGTTCAGTTGGTTTTCCCCCTTTCCTCTTGTATATGAAAAAAAACAAATTGTAATGCAGTAATGCTATTCTAGTTCATAATTGATTTTGATTGTTAAAATAATTAATATTAATAAATAAGGGAGGCTTTACTAACCTCAATATAATTAAATAAATTTATAGGTAAGAAATTTCTCACGTTAATATATTATTCATAAAGTAAACATTCATCAACTTAGTTTTTAATACACTACAACTACCAACAACAACAATAATAAATTATGTTTCTATTTTAATTCATAATTTATTTTAATCATTACAATGGTAAAACTTAGACTTTAAAGTCATAAAATATTTTCTCGTTTTGATTATAAGTGGTGCCAACTTCCAAATATAAAAGAACATACTCAACAAAGACAAAAAATAATTACTATGACAATGTTTATAATTGTTGTAGGAACAAATACAATGTTGGTATTATGTCATAAAATAATTTAATCAACTTAACATTTAATACAAACTATAAATAATATTAATAGAAATTATGTAAGGGTTCAAAGGCTATGGCTTTCCTCATTTTGAAAGAACCCAATCTAGCGGAAGTTCTAAATTCTAGATCTAACTCATCTAGTTCTAATTGAGACGTAATATTTCCTTTGGTTCTAATTGAGATGTAATATTTTCTTTTGAATGGTTGAATACTAAGTTTTACTTGAAATAAATAAATAAAATATTAATTGATAAAATAGCTCATTGGATTAATTCTTCCAAATTTAATGGAATAGTTCTTTGAGTTGATTTTTCTAGATTTAATAGAATATGTATTTAGAGATTTACAAAAAAGCTCAATGTGGATGAAGTCCTTGTAATGGAATATTTCCAAATTTAATGAAACATGTGTTGACACCTTATGAAGCTCCTCACAGGCACTCTTATGGACCGCAATATGGACAAAACTATCAACCCTATGGGTATAGGTATCAACAACCTGCTTACTCTTCCAATTATGGCTTTGTAGCACCGTATTGTCAAGGTACACCACATCATAATGCTTCTATGAAGCCCTACACGAGTCAAATGGGAGGAGGATATTATGGCCAAGGCCATGGTATTTACAGCAATCAGACTTACATGAACCAAAACTATCAGGGATCATGGCATAGACCGGCTCAACCTTGGCTCCCTTTCCTTGCAACATTGAATTTACCTGACTTATCGAGACTTATGAACGATCCACTATCTCATGACTCGGCCTGGCCTACCATCCCTAACAAGCTTCCCTCGGACATTCCCAAGTGCGAGGGAAAAGTAAAAGAAGATCCTAGTGAACATGCCACTACTTTTCACCTTTGGTGCTCTTCCAATTCCTTAAATGATGACTCAATCTGTTTAAGGCTATTTCAACACACCCTCATTTGGCCTGCAGCGAAATGGTATATAGAGTTACCAAGGGGGGCATTCGTTTTATTTGATGACCTTGCCATGACTTTCCTCAATCACTTTCAGCTACCTGTGCGTTACGACGTTGGTATAGAACTCTTGTCAACATTTTGACAAGACAAAGCCACACATATCTCGGATCAGATTTAAGAGTGGCGTAGATGGAAGAGGTTGATTAAAGCCTTTATACCACTGGAATTTCTCCTTGAGTGGTTCCTCAAGTCGTTGTTACCTTACATCGCAAAGGATGTTTCTACATGTGGAGTCCAAAACAAGGAACGAGCAATATTTAGGGCACAAGAGTTGGATTTGATCTACGCTCAATCCGGACTTTTGTATGAGATTATACCTAATGCTCCACGTTCTAGTTTCAATCCCAAGATCAAGCCTAGACCACATGCCAATGACAACGTGGGTTGTACAAGTGCCAAACTTGTGGATTCAGCTGTGAAACAAGTGAGCCATTTGTCTATTAATCAATCCGCTTCAGGACAAGCCACAGCTTCGTTTCAACCCACCCAAACAATGAGTGTACTTTCTATGCAATTGTCGAACCAGAAGGGCAACCAGCAGCCCAGAAGGAATAAGAAAAAGGGTAAAAATAATCGTAAGGGTGGGAATAAGAACAAAAATGATAGTTTTAATGACAAGAACGCCTGCAATGCTGGGGGGAACAAGCAATCTAAATGTAAGGTAAAGTTTCCTTGCAAATTGTGTAAGGAGTACCACCTCACTCACTTGTGCCCTCATATGGAAGATGCCTCGAGATTCGTGTGAGATTCATGCGAGATTCATAGCATAGGGCCCAGCTGTGCTAACTAATCCTTTACCCCATAATCAAAATATGAACTAGAGGACCCATGATCCTCATTGTGCATCGAGTGGAGATCAAAACCCATCGAAAGCCAATACTGGTCATGGTTGCATCATCATCACATTTTTTCAGGTATTTCTTGTTTTTGGGGTGGCAGGGTCTGTCAAAAGTATGCAGTGTGGGTACTCGTTGGATGCAGAATCAAATTCCGCATCCAACGAGCTCTCCCAATCGAAATTTGAGTAAAAACACAGGGAGATATGTCGAAAATACGAATACAAAAAGTAGTTTTTTTCTTTCTTCCTCCAAAATTAATAAATATTATTTTATTATTTTAATTATTATTTTATTATTTTAACTATTATTTTATTATTTTCCTTAGGAGGCCCATTTTAGACCCCAAAATTCCTCTAATGTGCATATCGAAAACCCTATGGATAAACTTGAAATTGCACCTTACATTCCTAAGGGAGTCCTAAAGAGTTCGGGGCACAATCCTAATGCCCGAGCCACCCAGAACTATTCTGTTGTCAAGGATTTGGGCCAAACTCCATGTGTGATGTCTGTGCTTGAAGTACTTCAGAGTTGTCCTCCATAAAGGAAAGGCTTGATTTCTGCTCTTGGGGTTAATGATGATAACTCTTTCTTCCATTATCAAATTTGAAACCATGGGACTCCAGCCTCGCTTGCCTTACTTTGTGTCTCTTTTGATTCATGTAGAGTGTCTCAATATGACCGTCAAATGCACTATGATTAACAAAGACGTTGATGCTTCCGTGATGTCTTTGTCATGTTGGAAGGGTTTGGGTTCTCCCGAGTTGTCCCAATCTGCTACTTTGTTGACTCCCTTTGATGGTATATCATTTCGGCCGCATGGGATTCTTCCTTCTCTTAAGGTCCAGTTGGGAGGGAAGACCATCGCGATAGAGGTTAAGGTTGTTGATGCACCCCCTGACTACAATATTTTGCTGGGATGGAATTGGATGTATAATATGAAAGTCGTAGCCTCTTCTCTCTTTCGAGTAGTATGCTTTCCATTTAATGGGAAGATCATTACGATTGATCAAACATCATTCCGTAATCCGAGTGTTAGTGCATCATTGGGAGCTTCTATCCTGATTATTGATCATTCACAGCCGGTAATTGGGAGTGTGGATGTGGGTATGTATCCATCTCTTATGGGGACCTTTAGTATCATGCACCCGTTCTTATGATCGGATCTAGTTTTGGTGGGGCTTCATCTTCGTTGAATTTGGTGTCTTTTCGCACTACCCATGTGGAAGACCCTTGGATTCTTCCTTCACCGAGTCCTTCGAATGGACTTGTCGAAACAGATGTGCCATTTCCTGCAGTAATGATAGCATATCAAGCGAATCTTGATTGTGTTATAGAACCTAGTCCTTCCTCTTCGCGGACAGGGGAGGAGGACCCGTATGTGCTACCTGCATGGGCAGTTGAGTCCTCTCATGCACATGATTTCCTTGATGATGTTTTCCATCAGATGAAGCCATTATTGAGGCCATGTCTGGGGTTGAGCCACCTTGGGAAGAGTTACATCATAGATCATATTTTCTTCCCGAGCTTAACCATATGGAGCATGAGGACTTTAGGGAGATTCTTAGCAAGCATATTGGTAGTCTCGTGGTTCCATTGAGCTCTCCTAGTCATATGGCTAATGGGAACATGGTGAATTTATCACCTACTATTCCTATCAATATTTTCCATGATCCTGGTAAAGTTGAGAACATTTACATTGGGGCGAATTGTTCCCCTGATGAAATTAAGGAGTATACCGAGCTATTTAAAAGTTTCGTGACATATTTGCTTGGGCATATGAAGAAATGCCAGGTATAGACCCTCGTATTGTCAAACATGAGATTAAGACCTATCCAAATGCGAAGCCTGTTCAACAACGTTTGCATTCAGTGAATCCTAGAAAGGCACCCGCTATTAAGGCTGAGATAGAGAAGCTGTTAAAAGCCAATTTTATCTATCCCATTCCCTTAACGGAGTGGGTTTCAAATACCATTCCAGTTGATAAGAAGCAGGGAGCGATCTGTATATGCACTGATTTCCATGATTTGAATCATGCTTGTCCTAAGGATAATTTTCCCACACCATTTATTGATCATATTTTGGATGAGTGTGCAGGAAGCAAGGTATTCTCCTTCATGGACGATTTTTCTGGATATAATTAGATTCAGATCAAACCCAAGGATCAACATAAAAATGCATTTATTTTTCCTTGGGGTACGTTTGCATATTGGAAGACGCCTTTTGGTCTTAAAAACGCCGAAGCCACATTTCAGCGGGCTATGACCTTAATTTTTCATGATCTCAAAACTATTATCGAAATGTATTTGGATGATCTTGCTACTCATTCTTGTCTGAGAGTGCGTCATCCATACCATTTGAGATTAGTATTCGAAATATGTCGCCATTACTAGGTTAGGTTAAATCCTCGTAAGTGCATCTTTTGTGTGACTGTTGGTCACTTACTAGGGTTCATTGTATCCAAGGAGGGTATAAGAGTTGATCCCTTAAAGGTTGAGGCAATACTTTAATTGTCTCCCCCGCATAATATTAGACATATTTAGTGTTTGCAACGCATGGAAAATTTCTTGTGGAGATTCATGGTTAATTTTTCCAATTTGACTAAAGGATTTTAGAGTCTTTTAAAGAAGTACACTAATTTTTGTTGGGATGAGTGAGCCCAGCAGTCCTTTGCTGGTCTTAAACGAGCCTTAGCATCGCCCCCCAAGCTTAGTCCACCTGAATATAGCCATGATTTTTTATTTATGTGGCCGCGTCCATGGATACAGTTGGTATGGTTTTGGTTTAGAAGGATGAGTATCTCCACGAGCATGTCATATATTTTTTGAACTGGAACCTTATTGATGCGGAAATCCTTTATTTTCATGTGGAGAAACTTTCCTTAGCCATCGTTCATGCGGTTCAGAGATTGAGACATTACATTCTCCTTCACCAAACCTTGGTGGTAGCTCATGTCAATCCATTTCAGTTCGTCCTCACTAGAAGGATGATCAAGGGGAAATATAATAAGTGGATTGTGGAGGAGGAGGAGTTTTATGAGGATACGTTTGTCAATGAGCATATTTTCCTTATCTCAACTTTGGACCCATGGTATGGAGATATCATTGTATATTTTCAAACGTTGAAGGTCCCTACTCACCTTTCACGTGATGAGCGATGACAATTACGTCATGTATCTAAGAACTACATTATAGTGGATAACACTTTGTACTGACATGGGGTAGATTCCATTTTGCATCGTTATTTAACCCATGACGAGGCTGAGGTTGTGTTGAATGATTGCCATGGAGGGGCATGTGGTGGTCATTTATCTAGGAATTCTACAGCCCAAAAAATCTTGAGAGCGAGATTTTTTTGGCCATCGATCTTCAAAGATTGTGTCAATGTGGTCAAGAAGTGTCACCCTTGCCAAGTGTTTGCACGCAATATGCACTCGCATCCTGCCCCGTTACATCCGATTATCACCGTCAGTCCCTTCACCAAGTGGGGTCTTGACTTCATGGATTGCAACCTAGCTTCGGCTGGGGTGCATCATCACATTATAGTGGTTGTCGATTATTTCACGAAATGGGCAGAGGCTATGCCCACGATTAAATCCGATGGTGAGACAGCCACGCATTTCATTTTCAACCAAATTATTACTCAGTTTGGCATTCTGAAAGAGCTTGTCACTGACCATGGTAGGCACTTTTAGAATAAAATGATGGAATATTTTTCTTCAAATTTAGGGTATAAGCAGGAGCACTCCTCTTCTTATTACACTCATGTGAATGGACAGGTTGAAGCAATGAATAAATCACTTAAGTTGATTCTCCAATGAACCATCATGCAAAGTAAGATGAATTGGAATATCATGTTATATCCTACTTTGTGGGCCTACAGAACCGCGGTTAATACTGCCACCAATTTCTCTCCAAATCAGCTCGTACATGGGGTGGAGTCTATCTTATCGGTTGAATGAGAAATCCCTTTGTTGAAGCTAGCTATAGATCTTTTACCAAACACTTCCGCATTGGAGGAATGTTTGGTCCACTTAGAGCAGCTTGATGAGCAGCGTTGGGAAGCCTTAATGGCTCTAGAAGTAAATAAGCATCGCTTTAAGGTCCAATATGATAAGTTTATCCATCCAAAGAGATTTAGTGAAGGTGATTTGGTCCTTTTATGGGATCAAGCTAAAGAACCCTTGGGGGTAGGGAAGTTTAATCCCATGTGGCATCGTCCTTACGTAGTCAAACGTGTGTTAGAGAAGGGCGCCTATGAGTTGGTGGATTATGAAGGGACAGCCTTGACAGAGCCTAGAAATAGGTCTATCTTAAAAAATACTATGCATGATCTTCAGCCAGGGCTGATTATTGTATATTATTGTACAGTTTTTTGCATAGTTAGGTTTTCTTATGGTGATCGGGTTTGTTGATTAGCTTTTGTTTCTTATGGCAGATGTCGATGGAGTCTTCCACTTACATAGGATTCGTTGATGGTGCTAGCCGTCACACTCAAAACTCATCTTCTACTTCTTGGGTGATTTATACTTTTACGGGTCAATTATTTTCTTCAGGAGGCGTATGTTTATGGCCTTCTTCGAACAATGTTGCTGAATATAGTGTCGTTATCTAGTTATTGTGGGATTCCATTTCACATGGTGTTCTCTCCCTTGAGGTACATCTTGATTCGAAGTTAGTGGTTTCACATATTAATGGCTTGTATCGTATTAGGGATCCAACATTATTATGGAGATTCTTACGTGTGAGATTGCTAGAACGAAAATTTGAGAACATAACATACATACATGTTTCAAGAATTTTTAATCAAGTTGCTGACTCATATGCTAACTATGTGTTAGATTGGTATTTGTTTCATAGACCATAAGAATATCGCAAACATACATTTTTACACACATGTAAATAAATAAAATCGATCATCATAAAAGTTTTTCATTAAACATACAACACGTGACTTCATAATAAATAAGTGTCATAATACAAAATTGGGGCTTCCAAGCCACCAAAATATAATACATGGTAGTACATATATGAAACGCTCTCAGGTATCTAAGCCTGAGGAGGAGGAGGGTGTTTATGATCATGGTAGCACACCACGGCTCTAGCTATCCATCGAAATAATCGAACCCATGCCTATGGTACACCAACCACCTGGCGTTGCATGGCCTCGGGCAAGTCCTCGATTTGCGCCATGGGTACCCTGTGTGTCAAGCATACAAAGTTTGCTGGATGCTTTGGAGCATCCGCTCTGCATCCACACCCATGATGTCGTCTCCTCTTCCCCTCCGTCTATGACAAGGGAAATCGTCAGGTCATCATGGTCCAACATCTACATACACATGACAGATTGTCACTATGTGTCATCACACCAAAACATATCTTTTGATTCAATATATCAAAAACCACAAAAAATTAAATAATTCAAAAAACTTAAAAAGAGGGTTTGGGATTCGTTACCTATGTCACCATATTTTTCTCTTGGTGGTAGGGGCATGTCCGGATCTCCCCGAAAATCTATCCCTGCATAGGGGTAGTCATCGATGGCAATGATCTGCTGCCGCTACCATGGAAAGAATTCCGTTGGGTAGGGGTTATCCACGCTACCTCTCCCTAGTCTACACATAACATTTTCCCAACGTCGTTGGGCCAAATCGCGAACTCCGTGTGGAGGTATTTCCACTCTAGGGCTTAGCCCCAATACATGCTCAAAGAAGAGCGTGCTCAGTATGCTACCAAAACTGAAGTATCTCACCCTACCCATCTTACAGTCACTGAGCTGCTACTTCATGTTACTCAACAGAGAAATGCTCCAGTTGTACACTATAGGTCTCATGCACTTCACCGCATAGAACATCAATGGCCACGAGGCCCGGTGGAGTGAAGCTAGACCAACTATCTTGCCGAGTGCCAATAGTATGGCCTTCAGTATCAGCACCTGGATCGAGTTTGTCGGGATTTGACCTCCAACCTTTTCCATGTCTAGAATGAAGTACACTGCAATGTACTCAT
This sequence comes from Pseudotsuga menziesii, assembly GCA_001517045.1. Lineage (NCBI taxonomy): Eukaryota > Viridiplantae > Streptophyta > Pinopsida > Pinales > Pinaceae > Pseudotsuga > Pseudotsuga menziesii. The sequence continues at coordinate 111,726 of LPNX010386103.1, read as the reverse complement.
CAATAGTCAAGCCACCTTCGGGCCCGCGAGAGCATAGGTTTACCACCTCTCCTTGTCGGGATAATCTAGTAATAAAATATATGTCCTTAATCTCTATAGTGAGAGACATCACGTCAATGTCAAAAGACTCTGAGTCTGGATCCCAATAATCCACTAGCATCTGCAAGAGTCTTGGTTTGGCCCTTAGGCTGGCAAGACACCAAAACTTATAAAAACTGCATGCACGTAGAGCTTGTTGGGCCATTAAGTCACCTTGAACGTCATATTCTACATCACCATGTTCCCTCTCACTCCATTCTAGAACCATCCTACACATAAAACATGGTTTTTGGTCATTATTTACCTTAAAAATCCTTATGCGCGGCCGCATACATGACTGTTTGTAAAACAGTTGCGTATGTATGCAGTTTTGGAAGGTTTTTCCATGTATGGCCAGCCCTATACATGGAAAAAACCTCAATATTCGCGTGGGCCAAAACTCCTACTTTCGATTGGCCTAGAAATTCAAATTGACCATGGAAATTGAAAAAAATTGCATGAAATGGGAAGAGGAGGACATGAGGAGTTACCTGGAACAAATGGTGTCAAATTTCTCTGGACAATGCTCCTGGAATTCACATTGGAAGTTTTGAGTTCAAATGGGTAAAAATTTCAAATGATATGCAATTTTTTTATTTTTTACTATTTATAGAAATTTTTGAAATTTTTTACCCACTTTCTATAGTTTTTTACTGTTTCTGACCATTTTGGACCGTTTTGGACTAATTTGATGATGTAGGAGTCCATTTTGAGAACCCTTTGACCGTGGTTTTGACCCGTTCATGCCAATTTCAAGTATTATGTCTAAACTGGCATATAGGTTAGGTTTCACATCCATTTCCACTTTGCATGAACTTATGACCGTTTCATTATAACCTTAGGTATGAACCCATTCTATCTTGTCACGGAACCTCCTTGTCGCTTTTAGAAGTGACATGATGTGAATGGTAGAGCTTGACCATACATGGGTGCACTAGTTGGCTCTTGTTTTGCATTTGGCGCCCATGCCAACATTTTTCTTTTAGGGTGTGGGAGTCCTTTGTATAGTATCGCCATGACTTTGCGCAAGAGCCTCATACTCCTCTTGATCTTTTTGCTGGCCTTTTTCCCTAGGACTCCCTTATGTCAATTTGTAATTGTATTATCATGATTTTTTCTTGCCTTATTGAGCCTTATGTCGGCTTCCCTGACATTGATTATCAACTATATAGCCTGAGCTTGTCTCATGTCTAGCCAAGCAGAGCCATTTTACATATCCTTTGCATCTTGATTCCCCATTTTTACTACGAGGGGACTTTCTCTTGAGTGTCGTTATCCTACACATGTTTCCTTGCATTAAGCATAGGTACATTCCACTGCATGGAACTAGTTTGTTTGCCCCTTGACACTCGTCTCCTCCTAGTCTGTAACTATAAAGCATTTTTATTCTTTTTCAATATTTTCAAAATATTTGAAAAAATCCAAAAAAAAATTCAAAAAACCAAAAATTCGAACAAGAAAAGATGTTATCTTTGGCAGTAGTCAAGTCGTGTCGCCTTTGAACAAAGCACTATATATCACATCCATTGGTTGGGTTAATAGTTTGACTTTAGGAGTTGTACTCATTTATCTGAATTTATCTCCACCGGCTGGTTAAACTTCCAGTCCCTATGGATCCCATGTTGATGCCTCCTATGTCGCAGAGATGTCCCAATTTTGTATATTGAGTCTATGTTGCCTCCATTTAGTCACCATTCACCTTTATGCTCTTGTTCAAAGGAAGTTGAAACCTAAGTCGGCCATTCCTCAGTTCTCTTGACTTTGCATGTCGACCATTCCCGGTACTGATACTGGTTCGTGCACATTATGATCGAGTCCTTCCACATTATACAGCTTTGCTGAGTACCTCATGTTGGATGATGAGGGATGCCTTAATTCCCACCTTCCAGCAGATTTCATCCCATTGACTTCAGATCATTTATTCTAGGATAGGAATCTAGAGTCATTTTGAGTGCCTTGAGACTTGCAGTCATCAATGGCAAGTTCTCTCGCCATCAACAGTTTTGGGAATACATTAATGTCCCCTGATCAATGCATTCTTTCAAGTGTTCGACCTCAACACATTTATTCACACTTGTTAGTTTGCATGCTAGTACCTTGATTCCCATTTTCATTATCAGTGGGTTATCTCGCGTCTGTTAACGATATACATCAATGATTGGTAATTAGACGATGGACTACTATGTTCAACCTCAACACATCTATTCACATAGTAGGACATGTACTCGTATCGGATTATGTAGAAGACCTTCCAGACTGGTGGCATTTCATATATGCTACCTCCTTGATCGTGCCAGTTTTCATGAGATTTCAGCTCTCGTGACTTGATTCCAGTGTATGTCATATATCTTCAGCCATTATGGAGGTCTTGATCCATTTTATATCTTCATATTTCATGGATATCATGATCCTTTGTATATCTTCATCATGGAGATTCTGATATATATATATTGTACATGGCGATGACCACACATGTCATATTTTGTATCATGCCTATTCATGGCCATTGTACTCTTATGTGTCTAGGACTGTTGTATGTACTTGCAATCATGTGCAGAGTTTGATTATTGTATTATACTATTGGATGGTTGGTTCTTTCTGCTGGTTCTTCATCACTCCACTTCTAGGATGGACTTGTAATGTATTTCGGCCATCGTATCACCCCTCTGAGCTCACACATTTGGGGGCATCTGTTACAGCTGATTTTACCACACATGGTGGATCACACATTTATGGCCTTCCCTGTCCCTCTGCAGACTCTTTAGACCCCATGGACCATTTTTGTACCTTTCATGTTTCCAATATCATCCCTAAAAACATGCATTATTTTCCATACATGACTTTTAAACCTATTCTCACGTATATACGTGAATATGACGCTCAAACCCGCGTACATCAGGATGTGTGCAAAAGGCCAAATAGTTTTGGAGTTTTCCTTGATCTGGATCCGAGTCACTTGTCTCTTGGCCTTCCATATGCCTTGAGATTTCTCAGATTTGACCTTCCATTACACCATTGAAGCACTATATAAGCAACCCTTTGGATACCTTGAAAGGGGAGGAATTGAAGAGTAAGAAAACTATAGTCAATTGTTGCCGGAGCTTATACTTGAGTCTGCATCCCTTTGTCCCTTGGAGCACTTTGTGTTCTTCCCAAGATTTCATTTGCTTGTGAGCTTGCTATCGAGAGATGGAGGATTGAAGTGGTGGAGGACTCAGTTTCTCCGGTTCACAGACATGCCGACAGAGGTTGTCACAATTATAATCTCTGATTTATATTAATAGAAATATATTTTCCTATCCAATAATGTTTATTTAAATGAATATTGAATCCATGGATGCTTTTAAATGCTTATATGTTATTGATTATATATGCTAGAGTAGGTCTAACACCATTATATAGCATGCGTGTCTTGTTTGTTGAATGTTGAGAGAGAAAATTGCTAATACAAGTGAGATTGGAAAATCTCAACAGGGATCTACATCAACCATCGAGAATAAGGTATGTTTTAAGATCCTTTAGTGTTAGATGTTTTATTTCTCTTGCATATGGGAAAGGATTGATTTTTGCGGTTACTATGTCTGTTGTGGTACCCCAAGCCATAGGAAGTTTTCTCTGTAACACATGTCAAGGAACACGAGGTCCAAAACTATTCTCAATGAGAAAAAGAACAAATACCCCAATGCTAGAATCTTCTCTGACACTAGTGGGAGGGTATATCAAACCCATCACCTAGATTGGTCCAAAATTTACGCCATATTCGACAATGATGACTTCTCCACCATCCCACATGACCAATCAGTCTTCGTGAATATTATAAAATCACAACTCCATGCCATAGTGGCCAAACATGCTTTCATTCCCTATACAAGCCCCATGAATTGGATGGTTGATCATGTGCACCCCAATGACCTTTATTTTGATGACCAGGCTCACTCCTAGTTATCCTCCTTTTGTCCAGAGGTATTTTCCAGAGCATACACCCTTAACCCACCTTAATAATTGCTTAATAAGTAATTCCATGAAACCTCTTCTACACACTACAATTTTGAGGAAATGATAAAATCATGGATGGATAAACCTACATAATTCCTTCCAAATCCAGACAAATTATACCCTATCTCCTAGTTTAGAGAGGCATTTTCCCTACTGGCGACCATGCTATGCATACTCTACAAGTTACCAAACTGCACGATCTTTAAGGTAGAATGGGTGCCCCTCGCACATCATATCATTTCCACAGGGGAGTCCTTCAACTGGGCTCAAACCCTATCAGTTGTATTGAAGGAATCAATAAAGAAGTATCAAAAAACTCCGACGTCCAGGAATCCCACATTTTATCTATCAGCCTATGTGATGGACGTATTTTGTGCATCATTTCTTATCCCATCCATGGGATGGAATTGGACCAGAGTTTCACCCCCTGTTCATATTTACTACTTGGCATTGTGGGATGAAAACTTTCTCCCACTTGTATATAACAATTGTCAGCACTTTATTGGGTCTATGTATCATAGGATTTTCAAAGGAGATACCCCTACCTTTTCCAACACAACAATATCACTAATCTCTACCATGGACGATTGGTATGTCGGGAAATTTTTTGCATAGATCAAGATATGGGGTAGAAACAATGTACATATGCTTCCCAAGATAGTTCCAGATAGAATGGTGTTGGAAGAGATTGCTTTTGAAACTATGAGAGAAGGAGTGTTTCCCAAAATTATTGCAGGAAAGAGAAAAGGATGGCCAAAGTTCCCCCTCGTCCTTGGATCGTTGGTCATTCAAAATTATACCCATGGAGGCACTCTGGATAATAAAATTGTTACTTTGAAACTTGGGGAATACCCCAAGAGAATGCATGGCCCAAAGTCATTCCTGTCAAATCATTTTACCTAGGAGCACATGAATACTAGTTACTCACATTAGAATAACCCTGATGATTCCATATATCAAGTGGCTAAATAATTTTCAGAAGTTTCAACTAGGATCACCACTCCTGATGAAAAGAGTTTTATTTTCCAATACTAGTGAGAACTAAATACCAAGGTGCTTCATTACAGGAATTTGGAACTAACAGTAGAAGAGAAATCATAGAAACAACTAGTTGAGAAAGAATCCTAGAAGTTACATGTTGCTTCTTCTTCAAGTACAAGTGAGAAGACAGATGACCATGGAAATGATGTCATTGAACACCCTCATCATTCAGGAACCTCATACACTTTTTAGGATTTGATAAGGTCTACAGAAATGAAGAGGAACTTAGAACTAATGAGTTATGTGGTAGAGGCACAAGAAGTAGTGTCTGAACCTCAACCAAAGAGGCAAGGGACTGAACGACCACCTCCATAGGTCAATCCACCTCCACAAGTAAATCCACTACCACGGGATGATATACTAACAACCAGGATTGATGTGAATGAGATCAAAAGTGATCTTGAGGAAGAAACCTTCCCCTCCAATTATGCATTCCCAATCACAATTCCCACTGTTTTTCCATCTACTGTTTCAGAAGCCCAGGAGGCTGGGGATCCCTTTGACAATTTTATTCATTACCAATATTTTTCTGAGATTCACATCTCCAAAATTAGAAATCCCAATAACGGTACATTTGTTGTATCCTTACCTATTCCTATTCCCATGCGCTTTTCAACCTTACCCATTTTTTCAGCAGCATTTGAATTACATGTTGTTTCCACCCAATTGACATCTTCACAATCCCTTCATATTCTCCACAACCTGGTATCTCTTCTATTCCTACCATATATTTTGAAACCATTACTTTTCTTCCCATTTCCACTCCTTTACCCTCTAATTCTCACACCTCTACACCTTCTAGCACTATTCCGCAAATCAATATGTCAATCTCTTCCCTTGACATTCTCCAACTGTTAGGATATTTAGACACTTAGGAGTTAGTTAAGATCAATTTGTGTAATATATTCGTTAGGTAAAAGTGTGTTTCTTTAGTATGCATTAGTATGCATTTGTAAATATTCTAATCCGACGGTCACGATATGTTCTAGACATAGAGTGATCCGACGGTTCAACTTCTCTTAGATCATACCTACCATTGATCTGTGGCTTAACACCCGATTGGTCTATGATCTTTATTTAAAGAGCATAGAGGGTCCTTGGCTAGTTGATCGATTATGAGAAGCTCATGTAACTTTCTTTCTTTTGCATAATAAATTGCTCCAAGTAGCTATTTGGATGGGGTCGTGGACTGTTTCCCTCTCAAGGGTTTTAACCACATGACAAACATTGGTGTATTAATCTGTGATATGTTTGTGTGAAGCGGTTGTTCTTGGTGTTCGTTCCTTTGGGAGTATCCTGTGTACCCTAACATGGTATCAGAGATTTTATGAAGAGTCGATTTCCGTTTTGATCAAGATCTGGAACCGGTGTTGCCGAAACTTTGAAAGGGTTTCTGGTTCTATATTTTCTATGCATTTGTGGCCTATGGGAGCTATTCCATTGCGTTCGAAGCATCGTTTCCATTTGGAAATAGTTTTCATTTCACCGAAAATCGTTTCTGTTTGTTCCAGAAACACCCATTTCGACAAATATGAAGGTATAATGTTACAGTGACGGATTTGGTTTTTTTTTTTTTTAAATCTCTCATATTTTATCAGTCTTGTTATTAGATATTTTTGTTTTAGTCTCGAACTGTTTCCTTCCCTGGCTGTGTATGCTCTTTGCCGTGCACCTTACGCGATCGTGGCGAATCAGAAACAGTGAGGGAAATTTTTTTTCTTGTCTTCTCGGCTACGTATGCTCTTTGCTGTGCACCTTGTGCGATCACGGCAAATCAGAAACAACGAGAAAAATTGAAAACGTAGACTTTCCGGGTAATCTAACCAATATCTAACCCCATTGTGTGGAAAAAAAAAATTTGTTTTTGTTTTTTGTTTGTGATTTGCAGGAAAAGAAACCAAGCACGGAAAACGAGAGAGAAGAGTAAAAAAAAAAAAAAAACCCCTTCCTCTTTCCATACTTTTACGTACCTTTTAAACTTAGCTCACTTGGTCCAAAGTTGCTTTACACCTTGACAAGTCTTGAGTTCAAATCTTATCAAGCTACTTTTTAGTGCATGCAATTTCTATTTTCAAGTTACTTTATTGTAAAAGTGCATCTCACATTAATAAAATAAAATCAAAGTGAGTCACTTAAGTCTTTTAATTTATTGCCGCACTATTTAAAAGTCACATTATTGTAAAAGTGAACATCTTTTATTCTATAAAAGTGATTCACTTCAAAGCAACTTTATTGTAAAAGTGATTGTCAAAGGTTGATTTTGGGAAGAGGGGGCTTCTTTTTTTAGTTGGTCTAGTTAATATCTGCCACATCACTATTGGGGACATCTTCAAAATTTCCTTTGATCAAGCATAACTTCATCATCCGGAATCAGTTTTAAGTGTCGTTTCTATTATTTCAGTCATTATTTTATAGTATGGCTGCCCCTTGTGATATTATACTTACAAGTTCTAACTATTTCTCATGGAAATATCGTATGGAGGATGTTCTGCGAAGTAGGGGACTTTTCAAAATAACCTCAGGGAAAGAAACAGAACCCACTGATGATGATAAGAAAATTAAATGGGAAAATAGATGTGATGAAGCTTGTGGATTGATTGGGATGTCAATCTCTACTGATTTGCGATTCCACATATCTGGCATTGATGAACCTAATCAAGCTTGGGAAAAGTTGGAATCTGTGTTTGGTAAACACAATGAAATTCGAGGTCATCAACTTGAGAATGAGTTGCTTTCCTTGAATCCAAATTATTTTTCATGCATTCAAGACTATTTATCTAAGTATAAAACTCTTATACTATTATTTGCTGAATGCAAGATTAAGAAAGAAGACAAACAATGTATTTATCATATTCTTTCAAAAATTGGACCTGCATATTCTGTTTTTGTATCTACATTCTACTCCATGAAAGAATCATTTCCTACAGCTAGCTATTAGGAGCCTAGCCTTGAATCCTTTTGTGATTCCTTAATTAGAGAGCAATATAAGCTCATTCATCTTGGAATAATTAACAATGCAGATACATCTGGGAAAGCCTTATTGTCACAACAGAAAGAAAAGTCCAAGCCTCCCAAGAAACAGAATTCTCGCAATAATAAGCCAAACAACAAGGGTCCCAAACCCTCTCAGTCAAATCCTCCTTTAAAAAATGACAAAGGATCCAAGCAAAAAGGAAAGAAGACTGAGCATCATTGCAATTTTTGTGGGAAAGATAATCATGATGAATCTAAATGTTTTAAGAAGATGGTAGCCTTGGAAGCAGGAATGAAGAAGCACCACATCAGCCTAGATTCGTCTTCAGAATCTAACACTCATGGACATGCACTTTGTGCTTCTGGTTACTCTTATACTGTATCTCCTTCTTCTACTTCAAATGAATGGCTCATTGATTCTGGAGCATCTTATCATATGGCTAAGGATAAACCATCTTTTCTACTATGCATGCATGTAACACCAAACAAATATTTGTTGGTGATGATAGATCTCTAAGTGTTGTAGGATCTGGAACAGTTCCAGTAGAAAATGGTCATTTTAGTGATGTATTATGTGTTCCAAAAATTTCCTACAATTTGTTATCAGTCTATCAAATTACTCATTCAGGTGAAGGTAAAACTATGACGTTTATACCTCACCAAGTTGTAATCAAGGATTTTAAAAATCCTCAAAATATCCTTGCTAATGGAACTGTTGATGATATTACCAAGTTGTACAAATTTAACAACTTTGGGTCATCACCTTTTCCTTCAGTTTTTGTTGCTCATAGTGATAACTTGAGCAAACTTTGGCATGAGTGATTTGGTCACTTAAATTATCGCTCATTGCAACAACTATGTAAAGACAATATGGTGACTGGTCTTCCGTTGGTATCTTGCAAGGATGGTGTTTGTTCTGGTTGTGTACTCAGAAAACATCATCGGGACAGTTTTGACAAACGTGCCTCTTGGCACGCCTAGGTTCCCTTGGAGCTTGTGCATAGTGACTTGTGTGGCCCTCTTCCATCTGCTTCCTTTTCTGGTTTCAAATATTTCTTAAATTTCATTGATGATTACTCCGGACGCACTTGGGTTTACTTCCTAAAAATTAAGAGCGAAGTATTTAACATGTTCTTGGCCTACAAGGCCCTTGTTGAAAAACAATCTGGTCATCAAATTATTAAGTTAAGATCTGACAATGGAGGAGAATATGTCAACAACAAGTTCACTACTATATGCACTGAACAAGGAATCCAACAACAGCACACTGTTCCATATACACCACAACAAAATGGTGTAGCTGAAAGGAAGAATCGCACTTTAAAAGAAATGGCTAATTGTATGATCCAATCTAAGGGACTAAGTCTTCAATATTGGGATGAGGCCATAAATTGTGCAAATTACATAGTTAATCACACACCCACTAAATTTTTACAGGGGATAACACCGGAAGAAGCATGGAGTAAAATTAAACCAGATGTCAGTCACTTTCGTGTGTTTGGTTGTGAAGCATGGGCTCACATTCCGAATGAAAAATGGAAAGCATTGCAGCCTAAAAGTGAAAAGTGCATATTTGTTGGATATTCTGAAGATGCAAAAGGTTATAGACTTCTTCAGACACATTATCATGATATAATCATTAGAAGAGATGTTAAATTTGATGAAAATATCTTGTCCTACGAGTCTAACTTGGCAGGTGTGCCATCTTTGGCTTGCGAGCCTGATTCGGAAATTGTGCCTTCTTCTTCTTCTTCTTCCAGCTTCCTTGACAGGTTTCCAACTCTAGTTTCTGATGATGATAGTGAGGATGAAAATCCACCTCCGCCTGCTTATGTTCCTCCAATTGCACCAGCACCAATACTTCCTCGATGGGTCCGTTCAACATGTGAAGCAACTAGTGATCTTGTCGATGATCCTAGAGATCAACGTCGAAAACATTCTCAGTTTCAGCGAGCCTCTTCTCTTTTGGCTCAAGTTTCCGAGAATCATGATCCAAAAAAAAATTCAGAAGCTTCAGGAAATCTAGATTGGGATGCAGCTATCGATGAAGAATATTGTTCCTTAATGGCGAACGATACTTGGCATCTTGTTCCTCTTCCAAAAGGAAGAAAACTTGTCAGATGTAAATGGGTCTACAGAACTAAGTATGCATCAGATGGAAGTGTTGAAAGACTTAAGGCAAGGTTAGTTGCCAAAGGTTTTTCCCAAGTTGAAGGGATTGACTACAATGAAACCTTTGCCCCTGTAGCAAAAATGAACTCCATATGCCTTGTTCTTTCCATTGTAGCCTTACATAACTGGGAATTCCATCAAATGGATGTCAAGTCTGCCTTCTTACATGGTGATTTACATGAGGAAAATTACATGGAACAACCTCTTGGATATGTTCAGAATAACTCTAGCCTTGTTTGTCTCCTTAAGAAATCCTTATATGGCCTTAAGAAAGCTCCTAGAGCTTGGTATGCCAAAATGGATAGCTTTCTCCATGACATTGGTTTTTCTAGATGCCATTCTGACCCCAATGTCTATACCAAGAAAGTAGGAAACCATCTCATCATACTTGTTCTTTATGTTGATGATCTTATCCTTATTGGTAGTGACCCTAACCTTATAACCCATGTGAAATCCAGTCTTAAGCAAAATTTTGAAATGTCAGACTTAGGACATTTGCATTATTTTCTTGGTCTCCAAGTCTTGCAAACCAAATAATGAATCTTTCTTTCCCAGTCTAAGTATGCTTGTGACCTTCTTCGTCACTTCCACATGGAAGATTGTAAACTAGCCCCTTCTCCCTTCCAGGTCTGGAGTCAATATTTCTACCACTTGTATTTCCCCTGAAGTAGATGCCACCTTGTATCGTCAACTTGTTGGTAGTCTTTTATACTTGACTCATTCCTGTCCTGACCTTTCCTTTTCCGTTGGTCATGTTTCCCGTTATATGCAAACTCCTCATGAAAGTCACTGGAAAGCAGCAAAAAGAATACTTCGATATATTCGAGGTACAATTCAGTTTGGGATTCATTACAGTATAGGGGGGAAACCTTTGTTGGTTGGTTTCACTGATTCAGATTGGGCCAATGATCCTGATGATCAAAAGTCTACTGCAGGTTATGTTTTCAGTCTGGGATCTGGACCTGTCACTTGGGCTTGTAAGAAACAACAAGCTCTTGCTCTTTCTTCAGTAGAAGCATAATATCAAGCCGCAGTTAATGCCAGTCAGGAAGCTTTATGGCTTCGACAAATCCTTTCATATTTTGGATTCGAACAGCAACAGCCTACTCCACTTTGGTGCGACAATAAAAGTGCCATCAAGCTTGCCAAAGATCCAGTTCTACATTAGCACAGCAAACACATTGAGCTACACATGCACTTCATCAGAAATCTTGTTCATGATCGAGTTATTGAAGTGCTCTATTGTCCTACAGATGATCAAGTTGTAGACATCTTCACCAAGTCTCTTACAGAAGTGAAGTTTTCTAAACTTCGGTCTATGTTAGGAGTCCAGGAATATGTCCTTAAGGGGGGATAGGCTCTAATGCTTCCTTCCTTCTCCTAATAGTGTCACTTTTGTAAATCCTTCAATCCTATCTCAAGTTGTTCTTAAGGGGGGGATGTTAGGATATTTAGACACTTAGGAGTTAGTTAAGATCAACTTGTGTAATATATCTGTTAGGTAAAAGTGTGTTTCTTTAGTATGCATTAGTATGCATTTGTAAATATTCTAATCCGACGGTCATGATATGTTCTAGACATAGAGTGATCCAACGGTTCAACTTCTCTTAGATCATACCTACCATTGATCCGTGGCTTAACACCCGATTGGTCTATGATCTCTATTTAAAGAGCATAGAGGGTCCTTGGCTAGTTGATCGATTATGAGAAGCTCATGTAACTTTCTTTCTTTTGCATAATAAATTGCTCCAAGTAGCTATTTGGCTGGGGCCATGGACTGTTTCCCTCTCGAGGGTTTTAACCACGTGACAAACATTGGTGTATTGATCTGTGATCTGTTTGTGTGAAGCGGTTGTTCTTGGTGTTCGGTCCTTTGGGAGTACCCTGTGTACCCTAACACCAACTTGCCCCTTTAGTCACAGTCTATGAAGGAGCCATTTCAATAGCTGAGGAAGTGGCATATTTTTGTGATGATGTAGTAGTTTCCCTTGGGGAATACTTCTGGAGCAGGGAAGAAAAGGCTGTGGTGAATAAAGGATCTAAAATATCCAGGGAGGGAACCTTCAATTAGGGCTTAGTGCCTAGTTAGATCATATGGAATATAGATTCCACATGTGTTAAAAAAAAGGACTTGGATACTGCATCTACTATAGCAGCCTTTGCAGGTGCCAACTATGCCTCAATTTCCTCACTTAACAGGGAAATTTAGATGAAGGAACCTGATATGTAGAATATCAAACAAGAAAAGTCACAAGAAATTGCATGACATTAGGCTAAGGTGAAAGAAGTGAAGGTTGGTTATGAAGACCAGATCAAGAAACTGCAAGAACAAAATGCTCTCCTCAACAGAAATATTGAAGAATCACAAGGGATGAATGTCAAACATGTGGATAATATCACATCCCTTGAGTAGCAATTAAAGGATTTCAAGTTTGTATATCTTTATTCTTTGTTTTCCAAGTTCACAGAGGAAGAGTTTAGAGAATTGGCTTCTCAAATTCATAAGGACCTTCACCAGGTTATGGTTGTTCTATTAGAAGGACATAATGAGATGCAGGACACCTATAATGTCTTCGAATGTCAATAATATCTCCTTTATGATCATAATCAAAGGAGAAAGGAAGCAACAAAGGCCTATGCCAATCTGGTGGACTGGAAAAGATACATCAAATACAGACCTGAAGATGTGCCAGTCCTTAACAAAATTAAACTAAGAAGGATCAATATTTCCATAGAGTCATGGGAAAATGTCTGTGAATCAATAGAGTCCACTATTCGGGATGGATAGGTGGCATTCAAGAAGAGGTGGTTCACCTCATAAAACTTGTTAAGTTTTCTTGACTTACCATTAATGGATCTAATCGAGGATGCTATGCCTATGAAGCTAAAGCTAGAACAAATTGAAAGGGATTTTTCAGAAACCAAGGAGTAAATTCAGAAGATTGATCACCTGCACCTGGATGAGATTAAGGAGTGGATTGAGTCTCCCCTAACTTAACAAATGAAAATAAATCTCTTTCTCTGAGAATGGGAGAAAGTTAAGAAAAGGGAGATCGAATCCCTAGTTTGTAAGGATTAGTTACAACTAGAATTTGTTGAGTATAGGGATATGGGATCTATTATATTCCTTTACCAAGTGGCAATCTTCCCTTGGAAAATATTAAGGCTGATATGATGTAATACCTATATCTTTGGAGGACTTTCTTTCTTTGTAATATTTTATAATAATTATTTAAAGAGATGGGATATCTCATAGAGGGTCGGAGACAAAGCTAGAGGGTGTGACACTACAGAACTATAGGAGAAAGAACCACAAGGGACAGACCAGAGCTACTCTGTAATTTTTATAGGATTTTAATTTCTTACGTTTTTAATAAAAATCGCATTGTTTGTTCTGTCATCTTTTGAATATTCATTGAATTTCTTTACTGAATTATGGTTATTCTTTTATTTTTTGAGATCTTGGTTACTTGTTGCTTTATTATTAAACAAATTAATTACTATATTGATTTATCATTACAAAATTATTGTGTTTTATATGCATTAAGTAAATTTCTTTATTTAATCCATACACTGTCGATTACAATTAATAAACAGTCACCTATGCAAATCCTTATTTTTCAATTAGTATTACTATTCTGGAACAAGTATGCATTTAATGTCTTTGGATAAAACAATTCAATTTTAATTGTTTCAGTTCTATCCAAAGTTGGCAAAGAATAAATTCGATTATATTTATATACATTGGATTAATGTGTTGTCATAAATAATAGATCTAATTGTTCTATTACAAATTATCCACACTTACTATTTCAGTTTACTAAGACAGTTCAATTCACTATTACATTAATACATTTCCAGATATTCCACAGGAGAAGAACATATCCATTTGGATATAAACATCTTGTGCTAGTGGAGGCCTTATATCCGTAGGAGTCAGTCATCCCAAACAACTTGGGTATAAAACCATCCCTACATGGGATTGTTTGAATCCCTTCATGTTGGACTTTCTCCTCCTCTTGATTTCCTTGTAGTTTTCCAGCAACTACAACCTTGGGCCATCAACAAATAGCACTATAAGGAGGGCCATAGTTAACCATTCCTAAAAAAAGTAACATAAAAACTCCTCCACTTAGATCACCATTTGTTACATGGAGTCAAAACCAAACATCTACATTAGTTCTACAACCAGTAAAGCACTAGACCATAGTCCCTACTACCCGTGTCCTAGAACAAGTTAACAGAAGACCTGAGATTATCTTTGTCTCACCTACCAGGGAGCATTTGACTCTTGGGTAGCTGATAAAAAGTACTTAGGATATCACTACTAGGGTAGAACAAAAGATTGAGGAAATCAAGAACCTTAGAAAAATCATATCCCAATCCCTTTCCACTGACAATTCACCTATTAGTACCTCAAATGACCAATACATACCTGAATAAGAATCACTTCCTGAATTCCTAGTAATCCAATATTTGATGTGACAGATCATCTCCCAAGTAGCCCCTACCCCAACATAGTATCTGGTGGACCGCCACCTACACCACCTGCCTCATATTCATCACCATCATAGGAGTCTTCGGATAGTAAAATATCCTCAAACCCTTCTTCATCCAAAGAAACACCAATGGTTGAACAACTTAATAGACTTTGGTTGGATCAAGATGCAGTGTTCATCCCTAGGAAACAACATAACCCGCCTAAAAATCCTGAGAAGTGGATCCCTAGGTTTAATCCTAAGGAAATATCACCTGATGAAGATCATATTAAAACTTTTATGCAATCCATTAGGTTGAGGAACATAGTACATGAAGACGTATTATGTAGGTTGTTCCCCTATTCCTTTATAGTAAAATCTTCCACATGGTACTTTGCCATAGATTCTCGTACAATCAACTCCTGGGACGAATTTGAAAAATTGTTTCTCCAGAAGTTTGGAGATGGTAGTACTCCCAAAGATCTAGTTATGGATTTGTCCTATCTTAGGATAAAGGGAAAATAGAGGGTGGAGGACTTCAATCAAAGGTTATATTGCTTAAAGAATAGGATTCCTACGAAAGAGTTATTGTTTTGATGTTGTTGTCGGAGAAACCACAGTATCGAAATGACCAAGTCGACGTTTCGGATCCATCATCAGGACAATGTCGAATGTGGAGAGAGTGAGAATCATTGATAAATACTGGAACAGGGTAGAAAAAATCTAAGGTCGGCTGTGGAGGCTAGGGTTTGCTAGGTTAAAAAAAAATAATTTTATTTTAATTTCAAAATGTGCGGAAAATTTATTCTTTAAACCTATTTTTCCGGAAAAAGAAAATGTTTATATTATTAAAATTTTATACAATGGCTAAATTAAGACAATATCAAAAAATTTTAAGGCGAAAAAGAAAAAAAAATAATTAATTATTTAAGAAGTTCATAAGGTGGTCAATTTTATTATTATTAGAAAATTTTTATATAAAGAATGGTGAGTCAAATTCAAAATGTCAAAAAATAGTTATTATTATTAATAAATTTTATTATTAATAACAAATTTTATTTTAAATGCCTATTAATGAGTCTACACTTAGGGAATTTTTTATTTCATTTTATTTTTATTTTTATTTTCATTTTTCATTTTTATTTCAATTCTAACTTATAATAAAAATTTTAATGAAATGTGATCTTTTAGGTTAATTTTAGGATAAGGAAGGGTCTAAAAGGTTAAATGGTTGATTCTAATTTTACTTTAAAATTCTAAAGTTTTAAAATGAATTTTAAAGGTTAAAATGTTGATTTTAATTTATTTTTAAAAATCCTAAAGTTTTAAAATGATTTTTAAAATGATCTTTCAATTTTAATTTTAGAAAAATTAAGGTTTTATTTAAGGACAAGGAAGGAGGACAAAGGAATAAAGGGGAAGGGCTTGAAAGAGGAAAAAGGGGCAGAAGGAAAAAGGTTAAGGGACAGAATGGCCTTTCCGATTGAGAATAGAGGGAAGCCAACTAGTGCTCACCTCGAGGCCACCATCCCTGTTTAGATTGTGTGGGATTTTGGTAATCTCTAAGGCCTCTCTAAATTTTCTTTTAAAATAGTGGTCTTCTTTTGTGAGGATAATGGTGTCTTCTAGGAAAATGTGATGTTTGGTTTTGGCTACATGTTCTGCAAGGGATGAGGAACGGATACGTTCTTTTCTAATGTCCTCCCCATGTTCTTTTAACCGCGTGTGGAAAGAACGTCTCGTCTCACCTATATAGCTGATATTGCATGAACAAGGGATCTTATAAACGCCTCTGAATTGTGTGAAAAAAAAAATTATTAATAATAATAACTATTTTTTGACATTTTGAATTTGACTCACCATTCTTTATATAAAAATTTTCTAATAATAATAAAATTGACCACCTTATGAACTTCTTAAATAATTAATTATTAAATTTTTTTTCTTTTTCTCCTTAAAAAATTTTAATATTGTCTTAATTTAGCCATTGTATAAAATTTTAATAATATAAACATTTTCTTTTTCCGGAAAAATAGGTTTAAAGAATAATTTTTCCGCAAATTTTGAAATTAAAATAAAATTAAAATTTTTTAACCTAGCAAAACCTAGCCTCCATGGCCGACCTTAGACTTTTTCTACCCTGTTCTAGTATTTATCAATGATTCTCACTCTCTCCACATTCGACATTGTCCTGATGATGGATCCTAATATGGATCTGAAACGTCAACTTGGTCATTTCGATACTGTGGTTTCTCCGACAACAACATCAATAATTAACCACCACAGAAATTTAGCAACAGAATTTATTGTTTTCTTAATACATTAAGGGTATACCTACTCCCATTGCTATGTGGGTGAAAAGAGCACACAATACTACTCTTCAAGAAGCTTTTGTTGAAGCCATCCTGGTGGAGAAAGACATGTTCTGCTTAAAGATGATCTTGATGCTCAATTTGATCATCCTTCTACATCTCATAGGAGGAAAGTAAACTTCCCCAAACCCATGAACCAAACAAAATACCCTTTTGACATGGATAACCTGAAGAAACTACTAGAAAATATTTATAAGGACATGGTGGACCTTCAAAAACCAATGCTGAAAACCAAGAAAATAACAGAGGTTTGGCAAGGCCACCTTTTAGGAGACCTTACCAACCTCCTTAGAATCAACCTCCTCCAAACACTGATGAGACTCTGACCTCTGATGATATTTATTCTATTTTGAAGGCCCTAACTAATGGATCCCAAATTTTTCACGATGACATGAGGGACAGTTATGAAGAAGATAAATATTCTCTACCTCCTGATGAAGAACGAGATCAACACCTTAACACTATCAACTGTTTTTCATAATTTCCAATGGCAAAAGACGAAGATGAATCTGAAGCTATATACAATGTTCAACATCCTTACAACACCAAGAGTGAAGGACAAAAATCATAGTACATTCCACCACCAACATCCACTCCCAATACAGGTAAAGCAACTACTCCAAAAGAAAGGGTAATTCCTTAGATTTAATACAATTTAATTAATTATTTACAAAGAGCTATAGCTAACATTTCTTTGTTTGAACTTTTAAAAATACTTTCTATGAGGGAAAATATTCCCAAGAGCATGATTTTGAATAAATCTAGGGAAGTTCAAAACAATAATTTGGAAACATTTGTAAATCTTGATAGTCAGAAGCCTAGTATGAAAAGGACCCCTCCTTTCTTATTTACTTTTGAAATATTCAATAGAAACGTCCATAATTCTATGATATACTCATGGTATTCATCCAATGTCATTCCATTATCTGTTTGTAAGAATTTGAATGCAACTTGGGAACCCTGTCCAACCCTGATAGTCCAATTGGATATATCAAGAGTTAGGGTGGTGGGGGAATTAAAAAATGTTATTTTAACTCTATCTATGACCCAAGCATTCATCAAACTATTGACATTCTTATTGCTGCCATTACTGAGGCCTATGGTATGTGTTTGAGAAAAGACTGGTCAAAAAATATCAAAGGATGTTTTTCCACTAATTGGTCCCATTTATAGCTACCTTTCAATGGAAGACCTAACCATATTAAGTTTGTAAGGGAACATTTTATGAAACAGACAGTCACTGATCTCAATGATCCCAATGAACCTGTTGTTTTATTTAGCTCAGGCATAGAACATTATACATTTGATTCTTTCTTTGGGAATTTTCCTGTTGATTCCTCTCTTATTGAGGATGTTTAAATCCATAATTGCACCATTATTCCATTTACTAGTACTATTGTTCATAATGTATATAATGTAAATACCAACTTTAGGATAGAGTTAAATTCGTGGACTTTGTTTTTGATGGATCTAAATCGAAAGAGGGTGTTGGTGCAGGCTGTGTACTAATAGATCCAAAAGGAACCAAAATGATTATTGCCTACAGACTAGAGTTTGAATGTACTAACAACATTTCTAAGTATGAATCTCTTGTACATGGATTAAAGAAATCAATTGGTTTAGGTGCTCAAGTTATTGAATGCTATGGTGACTCCAAAATTATTGTAAAGCAAGGAACAAGATCCATTGTTTATCACCACATTTGATCAATTACTAGAAGTTGGTTAGGGACATGACTGGTTCATTTAAGGATTTTAATATTAAATATGTCCCTAGATCACAAAACTTCAATGCAAATCTTTTAGCTAATACTGCATCCAAGCTCATTCCCCCTGAAGGTCTATATGCTAACATTTTTTCCATTGAACTAATGTACATGCCTTATATCCCTGATATGTTACAAATTGGAATGTTTTTGACAATGTCCATCAAATATATAATATATATTTTTCCATCCCATGATACCTTTAAAGATGTGTCTATAGATGAGGCTCAATATGACAAGTATTTGTCTGGCCCAAATTTCCCTTTGAATCTTATCCATAATTCAGTTATCAATATGGAAAAGTACTATGACTTGTAGGACAAAATCAAAGGTAACACTAACTACAAGACACATAGTTCTTCCCTCAATTTTATAACTTCCAATCTTGGAAATGAGAAGAACCCTCAACTTATCAACATAGGGATTAGTTGTTCACCAAATGAAGAAAAGGATTTGGTTAAACTCTGCAAAGAGTATAAAGATGTGTTTGCATGGACATGTGATGACTTGAAAACTTTTAATACAACCATCATGCAACACAAAATTCCCATGAAGCCTGATATAAAACCCTATGAACATAAGTTAAGAAAGATGCACTCTAGTCTTGAACCATTTGTTAAGAAATAGCTTGAGAAACTACTGAAAGCTAGGATTATTTTTCCAGTGACACATACACAGCCAATTTCAAACTTAGTCCCGGTTTGTAAAAAGAATGAGGAGATAATACTGTGTGTGGGCCTTTGTAATTTAAACAGAGCATCTGAAAAGGACAATTACCTTGTTCCTTCTATGGAACAGATATTAAAAAAGGTAGCAAGTGCAGAAATGTTTTCTTTGGTGGATGGTTTCTCTCGCTGTAATCAAGTATTGATTACACCCTCTGATCAACTCAAAACCGCTTTTAGAACACCTTGGGGTACATTTTCCTACAGAATAATGCCCTTCAGATTGATCAACACAGGTGCTACATTCCAAAGAACTATGTATATAGATTATAGGGGTATAATACACAATTCTATAGTAGTCTATCTAGATGATATTACAATGTATTCAAAAATTATTCATGATCATATGTTTTCTCTTAAGCAGTTTTTTGAAAGATGCTGCATGTTTGGAATTTATCTGAACCCAAATAAGCCTATTTTTGTGGTTACTAAAGGTAAGAATTTGGGATTTATTCTTTCAAAAGATGGCATGATTATTGATCCTAAAATAACAAATGCGATCGCTAAAATTGGGTTGTCATGTTCAAATAAGGCCATGCAATCTTTTCTCAGTAAGATTAATTTTGTCAGAAGGTTTGTGTCAAATTTTGCTCAAATTGTTAGGCCATTGCAGGATTTTATTAAAAAAGATGCACCATTTAAGTGGTCTAACATTCAAAAGGATACTTTTATCAATATTAGGAAAGCTATTGTTGATGCTCCTGCATTAATGTCCCCATATTTTGATAAGGATTTCATTTTGTACACATTTTTCCACAGACTCTTCTTATGCTTCTATTTTGACACAAAAGCAATTAGAGGACGTAGAAATCCTCATCTCATTTATGAGCTCCACATTTAAAGTGGCCAAGTTAAATTATACATAGATTGATAAACAAGATTACACAGTTTATAAATTTGTTAAACATTTTAGGCCTTATTTATTGAAATCTAAAATGAAGATGATTATCCCCTATGCAACTATAAGGAATGTTTTGATCCAGAAAGAAATCAAAGAGAAGCGTTCCCATTGGCTGATTACGCTTCAGAAATAGGACTTGGAGATCAATCCAGCCAGAATCGTCAAAGGACAATATTTGTGTTTGTTAGCATCCCAATCAAATAATCCAAAGCAGGAACAACAATGGAAACAAGAGGAAGACATATCTTCCGATACTGTTAATGTTATTTTTGCTCATGGGAATGCCTCTCCAACCTTAGACTTCAAGAATCATAGAGATTTAAGGCTAAAAGAAACACCTTACTAGTTCATTGATAATGAGCTTTTGAGAAGGAACTATGATGGGTTTTTCCTTAGCTGCTTAGAAAATACAAAATCTGACACCATCCTGTTTGAATTTCATGCAAGTCCTATAGGAGGACACTTTTCAGGAGAAACAATTGCTCACAAGGTCCTAAGAGTTGTCTATTATTGGCATACACTATTTAAATATGCATATTCCTTTGTCTAAAGATGTGA
The DNA here is from genome assembly GCA_001517045.1 of Pseudotsuga menziesii. Classification (NCBI taxonomy): domain Eukaryota; kingdom Viridiplantae; phylum Streptophyta; class Pinopsida; order Pinales; family Pinaceae; genus Pseudotsuga; species Pseudotsuga menziesii. The sequence continues at coordinate 90,667 of LPNX010386103.1, read as the reverse complement.
ATCCTACCAGCTATGTGATGGTAAGGTAAAGAAACCAACCTTTCCCCTCCATCCTGTTACTGTCTAGTTTCCATTTCAACAATGGAGACTGGATTTTGTTCGCCCTATTACTGCTCCATCTTCCTTGTAGCACATGTATATCCTTACTGCAACATACTATTTTACTAGGTGGGTAGAAGCAATCCCCCTTAGGGTTGCTAACACTAACTCAGTAATATCCTTTTTGGAAAGTAATATTGTCACCAGGTTTGGAGTCCCAGAAATTTTCATGTTTGATAATGCATCTTATTTTAATTCTATCACTCTCACATAGTATGCCCTTGAAAAGGGGATCAAATTCAAGTACTCTGCTAACTATTACTCCTAAGGGAATGGATTACTAGAGTCTTCCAACCAAACTGTGTTAAATATTTTAAATAAAACTGTGGCCACACATCATAAAAACTAGCATACTCAGCTCTTTAATGCCCCTTGGGTGGATCGTATAACTCCTAAAGATTCCATTAGGAACTCTCCTTACTGCCTTGTCTATGGCAAGGAATATGTCCTACCATCAAACCTCCTACTTCCATCGTTGCAATTGGCCCACTCCTTTTTACAGGATTATTCCTCCCCTCTTCAGAACAAAATTGACACATTATTTAAATTAGAAGAGGAGAGAGACAAATCCAAATATAAATTGTACCAACACCAACAACTAATTAAAATTTGGTTTTATGAGAATTCTTCGACCGACCGAGATTTTTAGGTTGGGGATTTGGGGCTGAAATGGGACAAACCCCATAAGGACAAAAATGATTATATAAAATTTCAACACTTGTGGTCAGGGCCATTCACTATTAGATAAAATATTTCCCCTGGTACTGTCCAATTGAAGACACTGGAAGGTTCCCCTGAAGCTCACCTAGTGAACATCCAAATCCTCAAGAAATAATTTTCTTGAGGCAAGCATTTTTGTATCCGTACATAGGTGCGTCTCTTTTGATTTTATGTTTTCTTTGATTTGATTCCAATTATCGCTTTCTTTCAAGCATGATATTGATTAGGCATTTGGCCGAAGCTAGTGGTCAGTTTATCTTTATAATTTTTGCTGAGAGATATGAAGGTGGATATGTTGGAACATATTTACTCGGTTTATATCCAAAAGATATCTCCTATGGGGATACAACCAATAATATGAGCATAACTTTCAACTTTCAACATGTCCCAGCTAAGTCACTATCTTTACAAACTCGCATTGTGATATTTGAAGCTTACTAGTGATTCGGTCTTCCCATCATATGTTTCATTAGTGACTGGAAGCAAACCTCTATAGCCTGGTGAAACTTTGTCTATTTTGGGTATCGCCTTCATCACCTTGAAATAAAATTTAATTAAATAAGTGTAAATTGTAAGATAGGGAGTCTTATCACAAGCTAACCTATCATGTTCATAGAAATTCAGTGAGTGACATTACAAAGAGTTGGTTACCAAGCCAATGTAGTGGCTTGGAAATTACATTGTAATTAATACTTGTTTTTGTTTTTCATGATTAGCCACAACTTGTTGTATTCAATGACAGGGGGTCTTATCACAAGCCAGTCTGACCATGATCATGAATCCTATTTTGGACTGAAATTACTAACAAGTGGTTCCCAAGCCATGGTAATTTCTTTTAGTTTCAACACTAAAGGACAAGGAGTCTCCTGATAGAGCTAGGTTGTTTAGTTTCCAGGTGGGATTTGTCAATGGTGTTGCACCTTACAAGGTAAATGGTCTTGTTTCAACTAAGTTTTGATTAATTTCTTCTTTCAAAAAAAAAAGAAGGAAAAATATGTATATATGTGTGGAAATAAAATTAATAATTAATAATTAAATAATCCAAGGTGATTGTTGGTTAAATAACAATGAAGTGGATCAAGGATTTCCTAAGGTTCATAATAAGCTTCCTTCTTTTGGTCACAGGGATGCCCTATTGCTTCTAAGTTACTTTTGTTAGTTGTGCATCATTATAGGTGGATTGGGGAGGGAAGGTAATATTATTTTTGCTAGATTTTATTGATTTCTTATTGAGCTACTCTAAGATTATATACTTAAATAATTTACTTTCTAGCATATCTCACTTCAAACTATTAAGTTGATATGTACATAGATAATTGCTTCACCCAGTGAGCAGGGATAGATTTAGGGGTGAAATTTAGCCCATGGGATATTTTTAGCGGGTTTTCTTGAAAAAAAGATTTGCCATTTTGCAATTTTTGAAGCCTTCTCCAAATTTTGATGGGGTAAACGTTTTTCACCCTAAAAATTGCCAAATTATTATATAAACGATATAAATCCTTGGAAATTAAAATATTTTTTGAAAAATATTGCCAAACATTTTATAGTTGGTGTTTTAAGAATTGGTAAGATTTGCCAACATTTATACACTTTTAAGTAAGTATGGTTCCTTAAAATTATCCCTACCAGTGAGTTTCCATTTGTTGTTTGCACAACAAATCCCATTTTATCTAATGAAATAGGAGCCCCATTATTCATCATTAAGGAAATCTTTGTTGCTATTGTTTTACTTATGGGGTTTTATTTCTTGGTGCTTTCATGCTCTGGTCTTATCATGTTTGATCTTGATAAAATTCTCATTCAAAGCCTTGTTTTTTTTTTATGAATTGCGGAAATTCCTCTATTTTTCTTTCAAACTTCTCTTTCCTCAACACGCATTCCGCAATCCACAAAAGCAGAAAGAGGAAGTCCTTTTTTCTAAGGTTTTGAATTTTTTTTCCCGTAACTCACAATGAGGATTACGGATGTTGTAATCTCGTTAGTTTCCATTTTTACCTCTCCACAACCCATGACCTACAATGCAGATTGCAAATGTCAGAAAACCATTTCGCAATAAAACTCCAATTCTGCAATTCTGCAACCCACAATGCGGATTGTGGAAATCAGAAACACAAAACACAATAAAATCATAAAATCACACTTCCGCGATTCCGCAACCCGCAATACAAATTGCGGATTTGCAGAAGCAATAAAACTAATATTTGGTCATAAATGTTACCCTGAAATCCGCAACTTGCATTTCCTATTACGGATTGCAAAAATCAAAAAAAGAAAAATTATTAAAAGTTCATCTTTGCAATTTCATGTCCTGCTTCAATATTGGCCATCGATCTCTTTGAAATCTATGGCTCAGATTTATTTCGTCGTTGAACTTGTTAATTTAAATTGTTCGAATTTTCATTATTTTTTCATCATTTCTAACTTACTATTTTCACCTACATGAAAGAATTTCCTATGAATTTTCATCAAGCCCACGAATTCTCCTACTCTTAAGCTATTACTTGTAAGTATTTTTTAATCTCTCGCTTCTCATTGGTTTAATTTCATTATTTTTATTTGGGTAAAAATTGATGCTTTTACTGTAATTTCTTACCAAAATTTACCCCTAACCCTGCAACCATGTCAAGGAACACGAGGTCCAAAACCGCTCTAAATGAGAAAAAGAACAAAGACCCCAATGCCAGAATCTTCTTTGACACTGGTGGTATCTGAAACCTATCACCTAGAATGGTCTAGAATTTACACCATTTTTGACAATGATGACTTATTTGCCATCCCACATGACCAGTCAGCCTTCGTGAATATTAGAAAATCACAACTCCAAACCATAGCGTCCAGACATGCTTTCATTCCCTATATAGACCCTGTGAAGTGGATGGTCGATCACGCAAACCCCAATGACTGCTCTTTTGATGACCAGGCTCACACCCAACTAGACTCCTTTCATCCAGAGGTATTTCCCAGATAATATGCCCTTAACGCACCTTGGCAATTTCTTAATAAGAAATTCCTTGAATCCTCTGCTACACAATAAAATTTTGAGGAAATGATAAAATCATGGATGGATAACCTTACAGAATTCCTTCCTAAGCCAGAAAAATTATACCCTATCTCCTAGTTCAGAGATTCATTTTCCCTATTGACATCCATGCTATGCAAACTCTACAGGTTACCAAATTGCACGGTGTTTAAGGCAAAATAGGCACCCCTTGCACATCATATCCTTTCCATAGGGGACTCCTTTAACTGGGCTCAAATCCTATCAGTTTTGTTGAAGGAATCAATAGAGAAGTATCACAAAAATCTAGCATCCAGGAAGCCCACATTTTATCTATCATGCTATGTGATGGACTTATTTGTGCATCATTTCCTATCCCATCCATGGGATGGAATTGGACCATAGTTTCACCCCCTGTTCATATTTACTGCTCAACATTGTGGGAGGACAAATTTGTCACGCTTTTATATGACATATGTGACCACTTTATTGGGTAAGTGTATCAGATGATTTTCAAAGGAGATGCCCCTACCTTTTCTGACACAGCCAGAGCACTAATCTCCACCATGGGAGATTGGTATGTCGAGGAATATTTTGCATACATCAGGATATGGGGTAGCAACACATTACATCTACTGCACAGGATACTTATAGATAGAATGGTGTTGGAAGATATTTCTTTTCAAACTGTGGTTGATGGATTTTTTCCCGAACTTACTCCATCAAAGAGGAAAGGATGACCAAAGTTCCCCTTCAGCCTTGGACCATTGGCAATTCAAAATTCTACCAATGCAGGAACCCTGGGGAAGAAAAATGTTAATTTGAAACTTGGGTAATCCCCTAAGAGAATGCATGACCCAAAGTCATTCCTGTCAAATCATTTTTCCGAGGAGCGCATGAAGACTAGTTACTCACATCATAATAACCCTGATGATTCCATATATCAAGGGGCTAAATACTTTTTATAAGTTATAACTAGCATCACCACTCCTGATGAAAAGAGTTTTATTTTCCAATTACCAGCAAGAATTGAATACCAAGGTGCTTCATTATAGTAAGTTGGAACTGACAATAGTCGAAAAAGCACAGAAACAACTGGTTGAGAAAGAAACCCTGAAGTTACAAGTTGCTTCTTCTTCAGGGAAAAGTGAGAATACTGATGACCATGGAAAGGATATCATTGAAAACCCTCAGCAACCAAGAACCTAGTCCACTTTTTAGGCTTTGATAAGGTCCACAGAGATGAAGAGGAACTTAGAACTAAGGATTTATGTGGTAGAGGCACATGCAACGTTGTCTGAACCTCAACCAAAGAGGCAAAGGACCGAGGAACCACCTCCACAAGTAAATCCACTACCACAGGCTTATCCACCAGTAGCCAAGATTGATGTGCATGAGATTGAAAGTGATCTTGAGGAAGAAACCTTCCCCTCCAGTTACTCATGCCCAATCATAGTTCCCACTATTTTTCCATATGTGTTTTCATCAACCCATGCAGCTAAGGATCCGTTTGACAGTTTGATTTGTGACCATTATTTTTATGAGATTCACATCTCCCATATTCTAACTCCCAATAATGGTACATATTTTGTATCCTTACCTGTTTCTATTTCCATTCCCATTTCAACCTTACCCATTTTTTTAGTAGCATTTGAATTACATGTTGTTTCCACCCAATTGACATCTTCACAATCCCCTTCATCATCTCCACAACTTGGTATCTCTTATATTCCTACCATCTCTTCTGAAACCATTACTTCTCTTCCCATGTCCACTCCTTTACCCTCTACTTCCCATACCTCCACACCTTCCAGCACTATTCCACAAATCAGTATGCCAATCCCTACCCCTGAAATTCCCCAACCTAGCCCTTTAGTCATAGTCTTTGAAGGAGCCATTTCAACAGTTGAGGAAGTGGCAGATTTTGGTGATGATGCAATACTTTTTACTTGGGGAATACTTCTAGAGTAGGGAAGAAAAGGATGTGGTGAAGAAAGTGTGGTGAACCTCCTGCAATAAACAATGATAATGCATGATATAACATAAATATTGGAGCACAAAAGATATTTTATTGATTGTGTGCCACTTCAAGGGCACAACCTCCTTTAAGAAAGCTCAATACAAAATAACTCTCCGATGCTTTCATTAGCCTCAACACATACTTATGTACTAAGTCTAATCTAAACAACTATTAGTCCCGATGAATGTGGGATAATGCATCATATTAATTGGACGACTTAACAACTACTACTTACTCCCCATGAATGTGGGATAATACAACATACTAATGGGATGACTTAAAAAGTATATGCGTCCGACAAAATACACTAACAAAATAAAGAGGGGGGTTGACAAGGGTTCTTAACATCACCTCCCTCTTAGAAAAATATTTGTCCTCAAAGATTTAGATGTGGAAACTGTTGCTGAATTTGAAGGAGTGGTTCCCATGTAGCATCCTCTGGTTGCATGTCATGCCACTAAATTAAGAACTATATTATGGCGTAAGAGTGAAGCTGACGAGGTTCCGAAATGATGGATCTTTCCATATCCATATCTGGTAAAACATTTTGTGCTCTGATGTTGGTGCCAATCACTTTCTTCAGACAAGAGACATGAAAGACTGGGTGAATGCGAGAAGAAGGAGGAAGTTCCAATTTATAAGCAACATACCCAATCTTGTAAAGAACTTTATATGGCCCATAGAAATTTGGAGCCAGCTTCTGATACCCTTTGAGTTTCAGGGAGGATTTCTTGTAAGGCTGCAGATGAAGAAAAACCATATCATCGACTGGAAAGGTGCGCTCAAAACGGTGTTGATTGGCTTGTTGCTTCATGCGATTTCTTGCCATGTGAATATTCTCTTGCAGAATGTGGAGAATCTGATCACGGTTTCGAAGAACCATGTCAACTTCCTGAACATGTGAACTATGGGAGGTGTATGGAAGGAGAACTGGGGGTGGCTGCCCATAAACAACTTCATATGCAGTCATTTTAGATGTAGTATGGTAGGAAGTATTGTACCACCATTCAGCAAGAGGGAGCCACTTTGCCCATTGATGTTGTTGTTCAGAGGTGAAGCAACGAAGATAAATTTCCAAGCATTTGTTGGTGACTTCAGTTTGACCATCTGTTTGTGGGTGATATCCTGAAATCATTTTCAGTTTGTTTCCAGTGAGGTGAAAGAGTTCGGTCCAAAAATGACTTGTGAAATTTGCATCGTGGTCTGAGACAATGGAAGAAGGGATGCCATGAAGATGAAATATCTAGTCCATGAAAATTTGTGTGACTGAGGAGGAAGTATATGGATGGCTAAGAGCACAAAAATGACTATATTTGGAGATTCGATCAACCACAAGCAATATTATGGTCTTTCCTCCAGATTTAGGGAGCCCATCAATGAAATCCATCAAAATATCTATCCAAATCCTTGTAGGGATGGGAAAATGTTCGAGTAAGCCGGGGAGGAGTGTAGTTTCACCCTTGTGGCACTAGCAAGTATCACATTCAGAAACCATCTATTGAATTTCCCTTTTCATTCCCTTCCAAAAGAAGTTACGCCATGCCCGTTTATACGTTTTGAGGAACCCAGAGTGCCCTGCCGCTAGAGAAGCATGGAGTTCATAGAAGACAGCCTAGTGAAGATCTGTGATCTGGGGAAGCACTAAGCGACCCTTATATCTCTAAGAAGAACCATCCCAAGAGTAATGCAGTACAAGAGAAGGATTACTGGCCAACTGTTGGATGATTTGAGATAAGAAAGAGTCATTGACATAGCCTTTCTAAATAGATTATAACCAATTTGGAATAGGCATAGAAATAGATGAAAGAGAAGCATGGTCATCAAATGTGCAGGAAAGAGCATCCACCACAAGATTGTCCTTACCCTTCTTGTAAGTGATCTCATAGTCATAACCCATGAGTTTGCTAACCCATTTTTGTTGTGTTGGGGATGAGACTCGTTGTTCCAGGAAATATTTCAAACTCTAGAGATCGGTCTTGATGCAGAAATGATTCCCTAAGAGGTATGGACGCCACTTCTATACGACATGCAAAATAGCCATCATTTCCTTCTCATATGTAAAGGCAGCTAAATTCTTACCAGACCAGGATTTGCTGGTGAACACAATGGGATGCTCATCTTGGAGGAGGACAACACCAAGTCCATTGTTGCAAGCATAACTCTCAATAGTGAAGGGCTTGGAAAAACTAGGCATAGCTAGAACAGGTGTGGTACACATAGCTTGTTTTAGTTTCTCAAATGCACACTCAACAACACATGTCCATGCAAAAGCATCCTTTTTCAGTAGATTTTTTAATGGAGCTGCAATCATCCCATAATCCTTGACAAACTTGCGGTAGTAGCCAGTAAGTCCCAAAAACCCACAAAGGCTCTTCAAGGTCTGAGGATGTGGCCAATTTTTCATGGCATCGATTTTGGCAGGATCAACACGAATCCCTTGTGCTGAAACAATATGCCTGAGATAATCTACTTCCTTCTGCCCAAAAACACATTTAGATTGTTTGGAATAGAGATGATGATCACAGAAAAGTTGCAATACAATATCCAGATGTTGGAGATGCTCATCCCAGGTTTTACTATAAATCAAGATATCATCAAAGAAGACCAAAATGAAGTTTCGCAAGTAGGGCCAAAATATTTTATTCATCAATGCCTGGAACGTGGAAGGGGCATTTGTGAGGCCAAATGGCATGACCAAAAATCCATAATGGCAATCATGTGTGCGAAAAGTTGTTTTAGGGATATCATCCGCATGGACCCGAATTTGGTGATACCTAGAACGAAGATCCAACTTGGAGAAAAAATGAGCACCATGGAGCTCATCTATAAGCTCATCAACAATGGGAATTGGAAACTTATCCTTGATTATGATGTGATTAAGTGCTCAAAAGTCAATGCAAAGGTGCCATGACCCATATTTTTTCCGGACTAGAAGGACTGGTGAAGAGAAGGAACTAGTGCTAGGGCGAATCACACCTTGCTTCAGTAAGTCGCGAACAAGCATCTCAATTTTTGTCTTGTGGTGAAATGGGTAGAGATAGGGCTTGATGTTGGGAGGGACACTTCCAGGAAGGAGCGAAATATGATGGTCCTCAGGTCGGGAAGGTGGCAATCCCCCTGGCTCAATAGACACACATGCATATCGATCCAAAATGTATTGGAGATCCAATGGAGTAGTTGAAACTTTTGAAGGTTACATCTGAATGAAATGGAGCTCAACGATGACACCAAGTGAAATTTTCTTAAGAATATTTTCCATTCGATGTGAACTGATGAGGCTGAGAGACCCTGGTTGTAAGCCCCGCAATGTGTGTTTGGTACCATTGATTGAAAACTGCATCCAAATTTCAGCAAAATCCCATAAAATGGGTCCAACTGTCTATAACCATTGAGTTCCCAAAACCACATCACATCCGCCTAAGGGTAAGGAAAACATGGCAAAGTGCAAGTTATAATCCCCCATAGATATGCGCACATTATGACACTTCTCTCTGCAAGGTAAGGTTCCCCCATTGGAAATCATGACTTCCAATATGGAGCAAGGATGGATGAAATAATCAGCTTGTTCGGCGATCCTCGAGTCAATGAAGTTGTGAGTGCTACTAGAATCAATGAGTATTGTAAGAGGGAGTTTTTTAAAGAACCCTCTGATCCACATGGTTTGGGGGGTGGTGACTCCGGCTAAGGCATGGAGAGATATCTCTGGTTGGTCATCTGGAGCAGGAAGTTGTTGAATGTCACCATCATCATCTATTAGATCATGAGCATCATAAAAAATTTCAGGTGTGGGTGGAGAATCCACATACAAGAGATAGAGCTTTTTCTCAACACATCTATGTCCCTGGGTGAATTTCTCGTCACAATTATAACAAAGCCCTTTTTCCTGACATTCTCGCATCTCTTCTTCAGACAAATGCTTGATAGGAGTGATTCTAGGAGCTTGCGGATTTTGGGTTCTTTGGGGAACCATAGGTCTGAATGGAACAAGAGTCGATTTGGAGCATTGTTGAGCCTGATCTTGTCCTCTGCTAGCTTAGCCAACCATAGGGCTTCCATCATTGCATTGGGGAAGAACATTTTAACCTCAGATCATATTGCATCCTTCAAACCACTAATAAAACAACTCAGGTAGAATGCATCAGGAAATCCCTCGATGTGATTAGTGAGTTTCTCAAATTCTGTCTGATAGTGCTAGTTTGACGAAGTTTGGTGAGTGCTCCTGTGAAGTCATCAAAAGCACTAGGGCCAAATTGTTGCAAAAGGAGTTGGCAAAAATCTGTCCAGTTTGGCTCTGCATGAGCCTTGGTGTACCAACGGAACCGTTAAAGTGCTTCATGTTCCAGATGAAAGGATGCAAGTGGGACTTCATTGACATCAAAAGTGTTATGCAGATTGAAAAATTGTTCTGCCATATAAGTCCATCCAGTCGTATCATCACCATTGAAGCGAGGAAAATCCAGCTTCAGCCCATGGAAGTTGCTAGACGACGAGAACCCGATGTCTACAGAAGACTCAGGTTGGCGGCGGTTTTTCATGGGTGAATGCTGAAGATGGAGGCCGAGAAATTTTTGATTTAGATTTTCGAGTTTGGACTTGATGGCGGCAAGTTCTTCTTCCATTTGTTTAGTTGCTCCAATGTAGGTGACAACCATAAGCAGGGTTTTTTTTTTCTTTATCAGGTAATGGGTAGAAAAACAAAAATGGAGAGGGTTTTAGAAAAGAATAATTTTTATTTCAGAAAAAATCGGGGGGGTAATTGAGGTTTTATGGGGTTTTGGACACTTTCATAGGGACAAGAGGCAGAAAATGTGAATTTCAAAGGTGGGATAAAGGAATTGGAAAATTTGTCAGAGAGGGACAATGAAGCATAAATGAAAAAATAACACTGTGGAAAAATTTGAAGGTGATTGGGTGAGAATCAAAGAAGTTATGACTGTTAGGATATTTAGACACTTAGGAGTTAGTTAAGATCAACTTGTGTAATATATCCGTTAGGTAAAAGTGTGTTTCTTTAGTATGCATTAGTATGCATTTGTAAATATTCTAATCCGACGGTCACGATATGCTCTAGACATAGAGTGATTCGACGGTTCAACTTCTCTTAGATCATACCTACCATTGATCGGTGGCTTAACACCCGATTGGTCTATGATCTCTATTTAAAGAGCATAGAGGGTCCTTGGCTAGTTGATCGATTATGAGAAGCTCATGTAACTTTCTTTCTTTTGCATAATAAATTGCTCCAAGTAGCTATTTGGCCAGGGCCGTGGACTATTTCCCTCTCGAGGGTTTTAACCACGTGACAAACATTGGTGTATTGATCTGTGATCTATTTGTGTGAAGCGATTGTTCTTGGTGTTCGGTCCTTTGGGAGTACCCTATGTACCCTAACATGGTATCAGAGATTTTATGAAGAGCCACTTTCGGTTTTGATCAAGATCTGGAACTGGTGTTGCCGAAACTTTAAAAGGGTTTCTGGTTCTATTTTTTCTGTGCATTTGTGGCCTGTGGGAGCTATTCCATTGCGTCCAGAGCACCGTTTCCATTTGGAAATAATTTTCGGTTCACCGAAAACCGTTTCCGTTTGTTCCAGTAACACCCATTTCGGCAAATCTGAAGGTATAATGTTACAGTGACGGTTTTGTTTTTTTTAAATCTCTCATACATTTATCAGTTTATTATTAGATCTCTTTTGTTTTAGTCTCGGACTGTTGCCTTCCCTGGCTGCATATGCTCTTTGCCGTGCACCTTGCGCGATCACGATGAATCAGAAACAGTGAGGGAAAGTTTTTTTTTCTTGTCTTCTCGGCTACATATGCTCTTTGTCGTGCACCTTGTGCGATCACGGCAAATCAGAAACAGTGAGTAAACTTGAAAACGTAGACTTTCCGAGTAAGCTAACTAAGATCTAACCCCATTGCGTGGAAAAAGTTGTTTTTTGTTTTTCGTTTTTTTTGTGATTTGCAGGAAAAGAAAGCAAGCATGAAAAACGAGAGAGAAGAGTAAAAAAAACCCCTTCCTCTTTCCATAGTTTTACATACCTTTTGAACTTAGCTCACTTGGTCCAAAGTTGCTTTACATCTTGATAAGTCTTGAGTTCAAGTCTCATCAAGTTACTTTTTAGTGCATGCAATTTCTATTTTCAAGTTACTTTATTGTAAAAGTGCATCTCACATTAATAAAATAAAATAAAAGTGAGTCACTTAAGTCTTTTAATTTATTGTTGCACTATTTAAAAGTACATTATTGTAAAAGTGAATCTCACTTATTCTACAAAAGTGATTCACTTCAAAGCAACTTTATTGTAAAGTGATTGTCAAAGGTAGATCTTTGGAAGAGGGGGGTTCTTTTTTTAACTGGTCAAGTTAATATCTGCCACGTCACTATTGGGGACATCTTCAAGATTTCCTTTGATCAAGCATAACTTCATCATCTGGAATCAGTTTTAAGTGCCGTTTTTTTTAAAACCGCATTTTTTTTCAAGCTATTTGCATCCAGATAGTTAGTTTCTATTTTTTCAGCCATTATTTTACAGTATGGCCGCTCCTTATGATATCATACTTACAAGTTCTAACTATTTCTCATGGAAATCTCGTATGGAGGATGTTCTACGAAGTAGGGGACTTTTCAGGACAACTTCAAGGAAAGAAACTGAACCTACTGATGATGATAAGAAAATTAAATGGGAAAATAGATGTGATGAAGCTCGTGGATTCATTGGGATGTCAATCTCTACTGATTTGTGATTCCACATATCTAGAATTGATGAACCTGATAAAGCTTGGGAAAAGTTGGAATCTGTGTTTGGTAAACACAATGAAATTCGGGGTCATCAACTTGAGAATGAGTTGCTTACCTTGAATCCAAATGATTTTTCTTGCATTCAAGACTATTTATCTAAGTATAAAACTCTTAGACTATTATGTACAGAATGCAAGATTAAGAAAAAAGACAAACAATGCATTTATCATATTCTTTCCAAACTTGGACCTGCATATTCTA
>LPNX010386103.1:50209-74888 GCA_001517045.1 Pseudotsuga menziesii | reverse complement strand
AAGTGCCATCAAGCTTGCCAAAGATCCAGTTCTACATCAGCGCAGCAAACACATTGAGCTACACATGCACTTCATCAGAAATCTTGTTCATGATCATGTTCTTGAAGTACTCTATTTCCCTACAGATGATCAAGTTGTAGACATCTTCACCAAGTCTCTTACAGAAGCGAATTTTTCTAAACTTCGGTCTATGTTAGGAGTTCAGGAATGTGTCCTTAAGGGGGGATAGGCTCTAATGCCTCCTTCCTTCTCCTAATAGTGTCACTTTTGTAAATCCTTCAATCCTATCCCAAGTTGTTCTTAAGGGGGGATGTTAGGATATTTAGACACTTAGGAGTTAGTTAAGATCAACTTGTGTAATATATCCGTTAGGTAAAAGTGTGTTTCTTTAGTACCCATTAGTATGCATTTGTAAATATTCTAATCCGACAGTCACGATATGCTCTAGACATAGAGTGATCCGACGGTTCAACTTCTCTTAGATCATAGCTACCATTGATCCATGGCTTAACACCTGATTGGTCTATGATCTCTATTTAAAGAGCATAGAGGGTCCTTGGCTAGTTGATCGATTATGAGAAGCTCATGTAACTTTCTTTCTTTTGCATAATAAATTGCTCCAAGTAGCTATTTGGCCGGGGCCGTGGACTGTTTCCCTCTCGAGGGTTTTAACCACGTGACAAACATTGGTGATTGATCTGTGATCTGTTTGTGTGAAGCGATTTTTCTTAGTGTTCGGTCCTTTGGGAGTACCCTGTGTACCCTAACAATGACAAACCCTAAAAATTGAAAAATATGGAATTTCGGCCTCCAGGAAGTGAAATTGGGGGTAGGGTCTTCAATGAAGGAATATGAAAAATTGTATTACGGGAGTTACAGTGAAGTCTGAAGAAATTATATGTGACGGTGTTAGAAAGCTGTGCTTTATCAACAAGAAATAGAGAATGATCTATGACAATTCCAAAATTATGCACATTATCAACTGTAAATAGATATGGACCCCAAGTATATTCAGCTTCTTAATGGTTCAAAGGTAGTCACTAGGCCACCAAGGCTGTATAAGGCTTGAGTATTGGGGCAGTACCCCTCACTTCATGGCGTAGGTAAAACTGCTAACCGCTTGGCCAAAAACGACAACTCTTTGGTTTTCCTCACGAATGGAAATCTAGTCAATCTGGTGGGGGTCGTTTCCCTTTTCACTTGGCAGGTCCTCTCAATGGCCAACTACTTCGGGGTTCTTGTGGTACTCCTCATAATGAGTTTAAGGGCTATTCCCAAGTACTTCCCATATTTAAGCGAATAGGTTTTAATCCCTGATTCAGATGAATAATACCGTTGCAAGAAGAAGAACAATTGTAAGGCTCACAGCGCCAGGAAGCATGACAGAAAAAAAAAAATCCCAAAAATTCCACCCAACGAGCCCAAGAAAGTGCTCTGATACCAGATGTGGTGAACCTCCTGCAATAAACAATGATAATGCATGATATAACATAAATATTGGAGCACAAAAGATAATGTATTGATCGTGGGGCACTTCGAGGGGGAAACCTCCTTTAAGCAAGCTCAATACAAAATAACTCTTCGATGCTTTCATTAGCCTCAACACATACTTATGTACTAAGTCTAATCTAAAAAACTATTACTCCCCATGAATGTGGGATAATGCAACATATTAACTAGATGACTTAAAAACTACTACTTACTCCCCATGAATGTTGGATAATACAACATACTAATGGGACAACTTACAAAGCATATGTGTCCGACAAAATATACTAACAAATAAAGAGATGGGTTGACACGGGTTGTTAACAGAAAGGGTCTAAAATATCCAAGGAGGGAAACTTCAAGTAGGGTTCAGTTCCTAATCAGATCATATGGAAGAGAGCTTCCACAGATGTTAAACAAGAGTCCTTGGAGACTGCAACTGCTATGGGAGCCTTTGCAGGTTCTAGTTATGACTCAGTTTCCTCACTTAACAAGGAAATTAAGTTGAAGGAACAAGATGATCTATAGAATATCAAACAAGAAAAGTCACAGGAAATTGCATGACATTAGGCTAAGGTGAAAGAAGTTAAGGATGGTTATGAATACTAGATCAAGCAACTGAAATCGAAATCTTGAAGAATCACAAGGGAGGAATTTCAAACATGTGGAGACTATCACATACCTTGAGCAGCAGTTAAAGGATTTCTAGTTTGTATATGTTGATTCTTCGTTTTCGAAGTTCATGAAGGAAGAGTTTAGAGAATTGGCTTCTTGAATTCAGAATGACCTTCACCAGGTTATGGTTGGTCTATTCGAAGGACTGAATGAGATGCAGGAAACCTATAATTCCTTTGAACACCAATCACATCTCCTTTATGATCATAATCAAAGGAGAAGGGAAGCAACATAGGCCTACAAAACTCTGGTGAACTAGTAGAGATACATCAAAGGCAGACCTGAAGATGTGCCAATCCTTGAAAAAATTAAACTGAGATGGATTAAGATTTTCCCAAAGTCATGGGAAAATTTCTGTGAATCAATAGAGTCCACTATTCAAGATGGATAGGTGTCCTATAAGAAGAGATGGTTCACATAAGAAAACTTGTTAAGTTTTATGGACTTACCATTAATGGATCCGATCAAGGATGCTATGCCTCTGAATCTTAAGCTGGAACAGATTGAAATGGATTTTTTAGAAACCAAGGAGCGGATTCAGAAGATTGATCACCTGCGCCTGGCTGAGATCAAGGAGTGGATTGAGTCTCCCCTAACTTCGCAAATGAAAATAAATCTCTTTCTCCAAGAATGGATGAAAGTTAAGAAAAGGGAGATCAAATCCCTAGTTTGTAAGGCTCAGTTACAACTGGAAATTGTTGAATATAGGGATATATCTGATCTATTGTATTCCTTTTCCATGTGGCAATCTACCCTTGGCAAATCTTAAGGTTTATATCATGTAATCCCATATCTTTGGAGTACTTTCTTTCTTTGTAATATTTTGTAATAATTATTTAAAGAGATGGGATATCTCATAGAGGGAGGGGATACAGAGCCGTTGGAGTGAAACTACAGGACTATAGGATAAAGAAACACAAGGGACAGATCAGAGATACTCTGTAATTTTTGCAGGACTGTAATTTCTTACATTTTTTATTAAAATTCACATTGTATCTTATGTCATCTTTTGACTATTCATTGAATTTTTTTAATGAATTCTGGTTATTCTTTTATTTCTAAGATCTTGATTACATGTTGCTTTATTATTAAACACATTAATTACTATATTGATTTCTCATTACAAAATTATTATGTTGTTTATGCATTAAGTAAATTTCTTTATTTAATCCATACACTATCCATTGCAGTTAATAAATAGTCACCTCTAAAAATGTTGATTTTTCAATTAGTATTACTCTGCTAGAATAATTATGCAGTTAATGTATTTGGATAAAACAGTTCAATTTTAATTTTTTTGGTTCTATTCGAAGTTGGAAAAGAACAAATATAATTATATTTCTATAATTGTATTAATGTGTTGTCATAAATCATAGATCTAATTGTTCTATTACAAATTATCCACACTTAGTGTTTTAGTTTACTAAGGCAGTTTAGTTCACTATTACCTTAATACATTTCCAGATCTTCCACCAAGGAAGAATAGATCCACCTGGATCTAAATATCTTATGCCAATGGAGGCCTTATATCCATAGGATTATGTCATCCCAAACAACTTGTGGATAAAACCATCTCTGTGTGGGATTATTTGAAGCCCTTCGGGTTGGACTTTCTCCTCCTATTGATTTCCTTGTAGTTTTCCAGCAACTACAACCTCGAGCTATCAACAAGCCCTTATTCTTTGGTTTTGGTCTCTCTATCTATGAGACCTTCTTCTTTGGTCATTGCATACTCGTAATCTATATTGAGGAATTTTTGCTTGGTGTTTCCCTTTTGGGTTTCCCAGGGAAATTTGTATGTACCTTGTGATTTTGTTTCTTTTATTGATGTTATTTATGATGTTATTATGAAAATGTATTAAATGCTAATGAAATTAGGACTTAAGCTATGGCAACATAGAAAAATTAACACACATCCATCTGGTGAAGCTTCCAGCCCAATACTGATGCAAGTGAAATAATAGATATAATGGTGGTATACCTCACCACTAGAGAAAAAGTATGCTCATAATAAATGCCCTCTTTATGAGGAAAGACATGGGAAACAATCCTAGATTTGAACTTGTCCAAATTATCATCTGCAGCATGATTTATCTTGTAAAGCCCTCTAGAAGTTACAACTGACTTCCTCTCAGGTCTGGGTACAATATCCCAAACATAATTCTTCAAAATAGAATGAATATCCTATGTCATAGTATCTTTCCACACTTGCTTCTATGCAGCCTTTTCATATGGTGAAGGCTCTAAATCACTGATGGTGCTCATCAATGCAACATATCATGAATACCTATTAGGATGCTTGCACTCCCTGGAAGTTCCTACTGGTGCTCCATTCTTCTCAACATATCTCAATACATCTTGGCACCATGTTGACCTCCTCTTTGTAGGAGGTTTATCAACCAGTTCAACCGGTTCATTAATGATAGGTAGCTCTGCATGCTCTGCTTGATTTTCCCTTTGAACATCAAAAGGGGAAGAATCGGCATCATGATCTTCTTCTATAGGAGTCTCAACCTCCTATGTCTCTATATCACATCTAAGTTCTTTTGACCGCTTGAATGGTTCCTCCTCATGGAAAGTCACATCTCGACTAATATCAACATGTCTCTCACCAGGAACATATATTATGAATGCTTTGGAGCTATCACTGTAGAAAACAAAAGTTATGTTCTTTCCTGAAGGTTCTATCTTGGTTCTCTTTGCTTTTGGTATGTTAATATCACAGTACATTCAAAAATCCGAACATGTGATATTTATGGTTTCTCACAAAGGAATTATACCTCTTCAAGTGTTTTCTCATCAAGAAATGCATGCGGACTTGTGTTTTGTATGTATATTGTTGTACTAGTATCTTCTACCCACAAATAATAAGATAGATCCTGATCAAGTAGCATGGCTTTTGCATCCTCATAAACAGTTTTGTTCTCTCTCTGTAGCCCCATTCTGTTGTGGGCTATAAGGAACTGTTAACTATCTACATATCCTTGCATCACTACAAAACTCATTTAAAACATATGATTCAAATTATCCACCATTATCAGACCTTAGGGAACAAATAAGCCTACTTCTCTAATTCTCAACTAAGGCTTTATATTCTTGAAATTTACTGAAGGTTTCACTGTTGGCTTTCATGAAGAAAATCCATGCCTTACAAGAGAAATCATCAATGAATAAAACATATTAAATATTCCCACTGAGGGATGGGGAAGACATGGGTCCACACATATCTGAGTGCACTAAATGTAATATTCTTTTTGATCTATTATTGATGCTAGGAAACTTATTTTTAACATTCTTTCCTAAACCACAACCTCGAAAAACAATATCATGTACAAGATCAAAACTAGGCATATTTCACCATTCGTTGCAAACCAGCTAGTACTCTGAAGTGAAGGTGTCCAAGCCTCCTATGCCACAGCTCGCATGGGATGATAGTATGATTTTTCATGGATGTAGGTAGAGAATGGAAGAAGAAAACTAAAAACAAGAACTGAAAATACAATAAGATAGAAAATATGAGAAAATATGAGCTGCTGCTCAGAATTTTACTAAGCAAAAGAGGAAGCTACAAGTATGTCGTATGCATCTCTGAAATGATATATTTATATAATGTTTACAAGCATGTTTTTAATATTCATTTTGTTGATGGATGGTGAAGTTTGATTATTAGATGACTTGGTGGTTGGAATTTTCCTAGATGACTGGCTGCTGGAGGTTGTTGGTCGAGTGCGGTTTGTCGACTGCATATTTCCTGCAGTCAATATTACAATGTTTAACACTCCCCCTTAAGCTTTATTTCTCGATGATGCCCAAAAATTTACTTAGATGTTAAAATATTTCTTTTCTAATGGCTTAGTGAAGATATCTACATATTGATCTTTAGACTTGCAAAATGCAATATATATTTCACAATTGTTGATAGGTTCTCAGATGAAGAGATATCTAGTATCAATGTGCTTGCTCCTTTTTGTCAAAAAAAAAAAATTTGGTAGTTCTATTCAAAATATATACCGCACAAGCTATGGCTTCATCCCAATATTCATTTGGTATATGTTTAACTTTCATCATGCTTCTTGCCATTTCCATTATTGTTCTATTTTTTCTTTCTGCAATACCATTTTGTTGTGGTGGATAGCTAGTTGCAAATTGCCTTTTGATCACATTTATTTTTTTAAAACTCGAGAAATAATTGGATGCAAATTCTCCACCTCTATCTATACTTAGAATTTTAATGTAGTGTCCACTTAATTTGCTTTTCAACCATGACTTTAAACTGCTTAAACATTTTAAAAGATTATGCTTTGTGTTTCAAGAAATATACCCAAGTTTTCTTGGAATAATCATCTATGAAAGTTATCAAATACAATATATTCCCAATAGAAGGTGTTTACATATAACCACACAAATCTGAATGCACAATTTCAAGTGGAGATCTTGCTCTATATAACTTACCAATAGGAAATGATTCCCTATGTTGCTTACCAAGAATCCACCCTTCACAAAGTTTGTTTGGTTGTTCAATCAACGGAAAACCATTCACCGTGATTTTTCTATGTAACAAATTTAGACCACTGAAACTTAAATGACCAAATGTTAAGTGCCATAACCATGACTAATCTGAGAGGGCTGCTTTGAAAGCAACAGACAAATCATTTTGTAGCCTTGAAGCGAACACCTTGTTTTGTGTCATTTGGAATTTTTCAATTAGTGTTCTATGTGAATCAAGAATCTCACATGCATCATTTTCAAAATGGACTATATATACCTTTTATAGTAGTTGTCCAATGCTAATTAGATTGTGTTTGATATTTAGGACATAATACACATTTGGAATGTGTTTCTTTTCACCTTCCTTAGTTTCAAAAATTATGTTGCATTTACCCATGATAGCTACTTTGTTATCATCTCCCAATTTTACTTATGACTGCACAGATTCATCTATGTTTGCAAACATATCGTGGTTTCCACTCATGTGGTTACTGCAACTACTATCTAAAAACCATACTTCTTTTGAGCTTTCTTGTGCATTATTACAAGTAATAAACATTGAATCACTATTTTTAGAGTGATTTTCTCTTGAGAGATTTTCATTTTTCCTATTCATATCAAACTTATTCTTCCTACATTCAGGTGCATAATGACAATTTTTTTTACAATAATGGCATTGGATATGTGATTTGTCATACCTTTGTCCTTGGCCATGAAATTCAAGAGAATTTATGCCACCTCTCCATCTTCTGCTTTGCAAATAAATTGGAATTTGCTCCTTCTTCATGAGAGTTATCTAATATGCCACCTTCATTGCGATTGTTGATTCTTTCTCTTCCAAATCCTCTTGCACCTCTACTAGTGATTATTCCTCCTCTTATGCTACTGCTAGCTTGAACTTGTGATTTAAATGCATTTTCCATAGAGGAACCATTTGACCTATTGAGTCTTTGCTCATGGGTTTGTAAAGACACCATAAGACCATCAATAGAAACTTGAGACAAATATTTAGATTCTTCAATAGCTACAACAATTGGGTCAAATATAATAGGAAGGATCCTCAAAATATTTTTTGCAACCTTTTGATCATCCAAAGTACCTCCATGAGACTTTATCTGATTTACTATACTCATTGCACGGGTGAAAAAATCATTTTTTCTCTTAGAATTTGACGTTTACAAATTTTCAAAATCTCTTCTAAGCATTTGTAATCTTACCAACTTGACTTTGTGTTGGGTAAAATATGCACTCTCTAATTCAACACTTAATTGTCATCCCGAGAAGGTAGCTTATGAGATGAAAACACTATATGTGTAGGATTGAAGGCTTGTACTAACCTAAGCTAACTAAATATGAAAATGCACTAACATGCAACTATATGATGTTAAAATACATGCATGACTATCATGAGTTAAATGCAGGAATCCAATCCATTCTTATGAAAGCAGGGAAACTATTTAACAACTGGAATTCAAATATAATCTATTGTTGTGCTAATCCATTCTATGAAATGAAATTGCAACAACTAATCTAGGAAAGTGGTCACTTGGTCCTAAAGCAATCTATTCTAATGAAAGTAAATTTAAGTATTCAAAACAGGAAATAAATAAACTACACTATTTCATGAATGCATAAACTATATGCTTATGCAGGGATGAGAATCTACTTAACTACGTGATTAACTAAAAAAAGAAAATTATTTACGAAAGCAAATATGAAACTAATCACTATAAAACAGGAAATTATGCTACAAGTGAAAAGAGCAATTAATCTATCTATTCTATGAGCAAAACTACTCTATATTTTCAAAAGAGAAAACTAACCAACTATCCTACTCTAGTTATCGAACTCTATGTAATTGTATAAAGCAAATTTAAACACTAATCTAAGGACCAAGTGTAAACAAATACTTTGTGAGGATTCATAAAATAATGTAAGTAAACTAGTTTAACAAATTCAATCTAATCAACAACTAATCTATGAATTTGAAAGGTAAACTTATATTAAACTAAGCTATGAGAACTTTCAAAATGAAACTTTAAAATACTGAAAAACTAATGCATATAATACAAAGGAAACAATCTAAACCAAAGAGATAATTACAAAACATTACAACAATATTGAAGAAAGAAATCAGAAACCACAATAAACTAAAACACAATACATAGGGTGAAAGGAAAAAAATAGTAAAACTTTAATAAATGCTTTAAACAATCTAACCTATGATCCTAAAGACAAACATAACCATTACTTAACTACCAGAGTCGAAACATAATAAAAAATCTAAAGAAGCGAGCTTAAAACAGATTGAAAACGCGAATGGATGAATGAAAGGCTGAATAAGAGACTGGAACACAGGTC
The DNA here is from genome assembly GCA_001517045.1 of Pseudotsuga menziesii. Taxonomy (NCBI): domain Eukaryota; kingdom Viridiplantae; phylum Streptophyta; class Pinopsida; order Pinales; family Pinaceae; genus Pseudotsuga; species Pseudotsuga menziesii. Next base: position 65,876 of record LPNX010386103.1, on the reverse strand, counting down.
TAAATGATAGTCTGCACACAGAAAACACTAAAACATCAAGAAATAGTTAATCTAAATGATTTTGAGATCAGTTGATCCATGCATATGATAATAAAATGTAAAGGAACAAGAGCTAAACCTACTTAGTGATCAAATTCAACAATAAAGTAACTTAAACAAATTCATAATTTGAAAAGAAATCATTATTTATTGTACTATTAAACAAACTGAAATATAACCAAATGAATTTATAACAAAGCATAAGTAAACATAACTAAACCTACTGTAACTTGATCCTGCAATATCAAAACAATCTACCCTATGTATTTGTTAACATGAGACTAAACAGTAAGCTAAAAAGACCTGAAAAGGAAATTGAAAGCAAACTAAGTGCACGACCAGTCTTTTAATCTATGAAATAAAAACACAGCATTGAAATATAATCTACCCTACAAGAAATGATAACATGAGCATATGGCAAAAAATCAAATCACGCCAATGAATTATAAATAAACTACACTAATTGCAAAGAAAGCGTTAATGAAAAATACACAAGAATGAAAACCACTGGTTGATGAAGGTCCCTCTCATCAATCAGGGGTGAAGCTTCCTACATGCTTACATGAACACGATCATGAATGCAACAAAGATGTACTTTATATTAAAATTTGAAACAGTATTACAGAGTTTTTAAGATCGATTACATGTCGAAAAATGGCTAATTAACTCTCTCCTTCTCGCATAGAAGCGCCTATATATAGCATTTTTCAAAGGGAGAGCAGGTCGATCCTTTCAGTGGTCGACTACTCTTAAGATAAGTCAACCATTATGACAAATAACTAATCGAATGGCTAACACATAATGTTTTCATCCTTCTTTGTGAAAGGGTTCTTCTATGGTGCATGATGTGGCATACAGGCTCTGCTTTGGCATGGCTGGTGCCAAGGTGTCAAACAGAGGCAACACACTGACAATCTTCCAAAATGAGGATCATTCTATCACCTTGGCGCGTGGAGAATAAATAGTTTGCAGTTCATTCCATACTTTAACACTCGAGAATCTATCATCAACAGCGCGTGGTTGGCTTGGCGGTTCGAACGGTGAGCTGGAAAGTGAGCTAGATATGCTCTACGCATATCTAGAATGGATGTGTTTCCTACTTGTTGTTTTGTTGAAGACTATGATCTGGAGATGAATAGTGAACTACACATGAATTTATTTTTGGGTGCCAGGATTAAATAACGGTTGGGTTCTATTTGCTGGAAGCTAGGTTCCATCTCCTTTCCCAGTTCGCTCCTCTTCTTCATGGCGTGCAAATTCCTCTTCACTGTGTGTAAATTCCTCTTCAATATGCATTAAATAATTCTCTGTATTCGTGTGCTTGCACAAAACATAAAGTCAGTTAATTACCAAAACATGAAAGGGTAATATATATTAAACATAAAGTCTTAAAGAAAAAGTATTTATATAAAGAAACGATATATGAGAATGATATATATATGAACCCATTTTAAAATGAATTAAGGGAGATTGGGCACGTGACATATGGTTTTAATAAGTTATTAAAATCCATGTCATAATCCACTTTATGATTTGGTTAATTTATTATGAGTGGATTTGGGTATATTTTCTTTTATTTTTAATTTCATTTTTTATATATTTTTTATTTTCTTTATTTAATTCCCATTTAATATTTTTTATTTTCTTTATTTAATTTCCATTTTAATATTTTTTATTTTCTTTATTTAATTTCTATTTTTTAATATTTGTATTCTCTTCCTTATTTAATTTTAAACCAAAGCTCATCATCACTCATGGTTTTTGCATGTGCGGGTATTCACAGGACCGACGAGAAATAGAAGGCAAGGATAAAACAAACCAAGAACCTAATAAAAAACATAACATTAAACCTAGCGCGGAACTCAGAGTTGGGTGAAGGGCCGGATGGAGTACCAAAATGCGCACTAAATGCAATAACACATCAAAAATGATGAATTAAGCTTGTTTTACATTTATAAGTTATAATTGATGAAAACATAGTAAAACATAGACAAATTGAAGATAGATGTATTAGATTTTAGTAAATAGGTCGAGAAATTAATGTAAATAATATCATTATAAAAGACAATTATGGAGCCCAACACTTTGTTAGTACCCTAATAAGAGTTTTGTAGAGTGTCCCATGCATGCTTGGACCTTGTAGTTGTTGCAACCCATGGGAAAATTGATTCTTCAATTGCGTGTTATATTACAAATAACTCCTCGGAATCCTTCTTCTTATTCTCTTTGAGAAGATCCTTTTGTTCTTGTGACGAAGCATTATATGTTTCTTGATCTGGTGGATCTGTAAAACCATTCTCAACCAAGTCCCATAATTCTTGTGAAAAAAATAAAGTCTTCATTTTAATGCTCCAATATTCATAATTTTTCCCTTTAAACTATGGAATTTGGGGTTGAGTGAGACTACTGCTACTCACACCCGACATACTTCAATTAAATTACAACAAAATATATCACTTCCACAACACCTTCTCAATGCAACTTGGCACAACCAATGCAAACTGATTAAATATTGCACTTTCACAATACTTTATGATTTTTTTTAATATTCCAAAGACCTTTTGAACAAAATTAAAATTAAACTAGTGACCCAAAAACAACTCTTTCCAAAAATGATAAAATTCTTGCAACAATTACATCACACCAAATTAATTTTTTTACCAATGCAATCAGCATAAAACAACATTACCAAAAAGCAATTATTCCCTTCCATGATTATGCTCTTGCACAACCAGAGATTGCACCTCCACAACCAATCTATGTTCTTCCACAACCTTGCTTTGATACCGGATTGTAGGTAGAGAATTCAAGAAGAAAACTAAAAACAAGAACTGTAAATGCAATAAGATAGAAAATATGAGCAAATATGAGTTGCTACTCAGAATTTTAATAAGAAAAAGAGGATGCTGCAAGTCTGCCTTATGCAGCTATGAAATGATCTATTTATAACACATTTTACAAGCATGTTTTTATTATTTCTTTTGTTGCCAGAAAGTGAAGCTTAATTATTATACGACTGGGTGGTTGGAAGTTGGTTGGATGGTTGGTTGTTAGCGGTTGTTGGTCGGTTGCGGTTGATTGGCTGTGTATTCCTTGCATTTAAGATTGCAATGTTTAACAATGGTTGCAATATACTTTCCTGGTACCTTGTAGAGTCCTCTCTCTCTAAATCCAATGACAGTAGCAGTATCAATGTTCTGTTTCTTCAACCACAAGTATGTCGCTTAATTCTCCATGAAGATGACTCATAATCCTTTATCTTCAAGGAAATAAACAGAGAGTAGGTTATTCTTCAATCTAGGGACATAAATAATGTCCTCCATGTGTAGTGTGTCTCCCAAACACAATTGGAAGGATGTGGATCCAACTCCTTATATTAAGTATGTGGAATTGTCTCCCAATTCTACCATGCATGCAAATTGTTTCTCTTTTAGGTTGGATATTGTGCCCTTGTATCCTGGCATGTGCTTTGAAGCACCACTATCAATCAGCCATGTATCTTCTCCTGTGATGAGAGATCTAGACAAACCAGAGATGAGTTAATACTCTCTCCTTTTCTCTTTCTCTTTCAGTGCATATAGTTTGGAATTTTCTTCTACGGTGGTGGAAGCATGAAATCTTCCTTCTTTTCTTTTCCTTGCATGACAGTCCCGTACAATATGTGCCAGATTTTGGGAATAAAAGCATAGAATCTTTGATTTGTAAAAATATTTATTTATCTATTTCATCTTTGCATGAAAGGACTTCTTGGGAGAGAATGGAATTCTCTCTTTCTTGGTTCTTTCCACGAGGGAAATGTGTTCCTCCTTTGTGTTCACAAATTTTTTATGGATGTGCCCTTTTTCTTGGATGCAATCATTCCAAAGTATTTTGAAGTCGAGTTTATCTTCTCTTCCATTTAGCACAACAAGAAAGGTACCGCATGAGGAGGGGAGTCTGTCAATGGCAGTTTGAAAAAGGTCATCCTCATCCGTCTCCACACCGATTTGTGCAAGTTGATCCTTTACCTATGAAATCATTGTGAAGAAGGAATCTACGATCTCATCTCTTTCCATATTCGTGTTTTGCAACTTGTTCTTCAAATCCCTCTTTTGAGTAGGGGCCTTCTTCTCATAAAGATTCATGAGCGTGTCAAAACACTCCTTTGTCGTCTTTAATGGTGTGATCACTAACATGAGGTTGTCCTTCATGGATTCATATATGATCCTCTTTTCCTTTGCTTGATTCTTCTTGTAATTGGTTCTTCCTACATTTGTAGTAAGCTCTTCGATCACAGTGATCACAAATGAATCAAGATCATGCTCTTTGAGAATGTTGATCACTCCCTCCTTCCATGTGTTGAAGTTTTATGTGCCTTAAAGTCGGTCTTATGGTCAGAAAGTTATTGATTCCATTGCTTCAAGCTCTTTCTTAATGCTTCAAGGTCTGCATATATTTAGAATGTTTGCACAAAACTAAGCTCCTGCATACCCTTTCTCTGATACCATGTCAATATTTGAGAAAAAATTGAAGATAATTGAACTTTAAAACTTTCAATAAACAAATTCAGTGCATGTAGATCTCATAAACAATTCAAACATAGAAATAATCCAATACATAATACACAAGATTACCCTAGAAAAACCCTCCAAATCTGAAGGATGAAAAACCCAACAATCCTTTGAGTATGATAGATAATTGCAAAGAATGATTTTACAACACTTGCAGATTGCCTAATACTAGATATCAAAGCATCACTAGAGAATAGAGATCATTCAGAACATTGTCTCAGCCTTTCCAAGTGCATAGCAGTCTAATAACAAGCATATTCAATCATACAATGAGAGGTAGTGAATGGTTGCATGCCTTTTGGGAACTGTGAACACTATGTGCACTATCCACACATTACCTATTGCGCCTTCCTTGACTTGGTTCCAAGTTGTCACCTCAAAATTATTTCCCATGCAGGAGATATGCACCCTTCATTAATTCAGTGGTGTTAACTTCCTTTAACTGAATGTGAATTGACTGAATTGAACTGAACTAAATTGAACTGAATTGAACTAAATTGAACTAAACTAGACCGAATTGAACTGAATGTGAACTGATTAACTAACTTCTTGACCATTATTTAGGAGTTGACCTGAACGTTTTAGTGCTTCACAATTAGTTCCATCCACAACAAACACTTTGCATAAATCAAGGAGTAGATTCCTTAATTAACTGAAACTTGTTTTCCACAAATTAGACTTAATTGATGTCTTTTCAATTTGAGTTCACTGGAGGTCTGACATGTGTAATTCGAATCCTTACTCTATCTTTGTGCTTGTCTCACTTATCATTAAGTAATTATGCATGGTCCATAAGTGTTTAATTAATTAATCTTCTTTATCATATTATACTCAGAAGAATTGTTCAAAACCTATGATCATATGTATTACCCTGGGTCATATAGTCATATGCTAAATTAAATCACTCTAGGGGTAGCTAATCCCTAAAGGAGACTTATAGCACCTAGTGACCATGACTAGCCATACATCACATAGTATATCCTCATGACTTGATAGACCACAAGTTATATCGTATTGATACAACACAAGTTATATGGCATTGATACAACACAACACTCCAATCTTGATACAACAAAAGATTCTGACCTTGATGCAACATAAGTTTCTGACCTTCATACAACACAAGATCCTAATATTGATACAACACAAGATCATAGTACAAAAATCTCTCATGAATAGTACTTGATACAACACAATGTCCTAGCTTGATACAACACAGGATTCCTGAAATTAATATAACATAAGTTCCGGATTTGATACACCACAAGTCCCTTAACTTAATACAACATAAGTTTCTGAACTTAATACAACATAAGTTCTAGAATTGATAGAACACAAGTCTCCTGGAGAATGACTCCTGATGTTGTACATTTAAGAAAGAAAATAATACCCTTCTTTGACATTCTCATATCCAAAAAGGAGAATGCTACGCTTTCACATAAAGTCTATTGGTAAAATACCCACACTGGTAGGTATTTGCATGGCATCTATTACCATCATCTTACTTAAAAACTTGGTGTTATAAACACCCTCATCTATAGATCCATTAAAATATCAGATGATGCACATTTGGAACAAGAATTAAAGTACCTTGAGAATGTGTTCAAATCAAATGGGTACAACTTGACACAATTTACAAGGTAGTCTCTGTTGATGTATATGTAACTTCGGAATGTATTTCACTTGTATTTCTTATGTATTGTAACCTGATGTTTATTTTTGGATGTACTTGAGTCATGTCATGCCCCAATGTTCCTATCGGGAGGTTCTATAATGTAAACAAGTCATGTCAAGTCATTGTGGGTAACCCTCCTATTGGTCAAGGGTTAAAGTCCCCGCAGTTCCGGGGAATTAGGGTTATTAGACTCTCCTAGAGAAGTTGGCCCTAGTTGGGTTTAGTCAAGTTGGGAATTAGTATAAATAGAAATCTAGCCTCTCTATTTATCACACACTCACTCACACTCAGTTGTGGCACATAGTTGAGAGAATAATACACTAGGGCAAGGAAGAAAGAGGTTACTGTTGTCTGGAGATCATCTTACTATTTTGGGGCTTTAATTTTTGTGTTGATTCTATCTCTGAGGAGGTTGCGGGGTTTTCACCATTTATGGTTTCCCCAAGGATAAACACTATGTTCGTTGTCTCTTGTGTTTGATTGCTGTGCTTATTATTCTCTTAGTTAAAGATCCTAATGTATTTCTAGCTTAAATGATAAAAATCTAACATGGTATCAGAGCTAACCTTAGAAGAACACATTGTGCAGCTGCAGGAACTAGGGCTTCCTACTTTATCGATCTCTCTCCACATATTTTCAGCAAAATAAGGTTGGAATAACTCTCCTCCCTAGGGCGCATCTTTCTGTCGAAACATAATCCAATTCTGAGGTTTTTCAGTTTTGGACCCGACACTGCTACCGGAAATTAGGGCTTTCCATAGAAGTGGAATTTTTCAGTGAGCCTAGGCTTGGATTGATCTTCTCCTCAAAATCAAAGTTAGGGATCAAGATCAAAGCATTTGGTTGGATAGAACTCCAAAAAAGCAAAATCCTAATCTGCTCCTGAACCACCACTGCAGAATTTCAGTTCCAAATCCAGATCCGACATATTGACCTGGTAATATCTAAATATTTTGTATTTCCATTTGAGGTTCTCAGTTTAATATGTCTCATCATACCAATATTGATGAAAATCTTGAGGGAGCTGATAACTTCTGAGCCTGGAAGTATAGGATCTCCCTGGTCCTGGAAGAAAATGAGTTGGACTCCTATATCAGTGAGGAGGTTCCAGTTCTAGAGGGAGATGAGGCTAAGGCTTACATAAGAAGAATTTGGTTATGGAAAAGATAATCGTTGATGATTCAATCAAGGATCACCTCATACCATAGGTGTCCTCCTTAAAGACACCTAAAGCTATGTTTGATGCCCTAACCAAATTGTTTGAAAGGAAGAACATAAACAGGAAGATGACTCTGAGAAACCAACTGAAGAATGTAAAGATCCATAATGCTGAGATCATCTAGTCTTACTTTACAAGGGTATCTCAAATCAAGGAACAACTAGAAGCAGTAGATAAAGAAGTGGAAAATGCAGAGATTGTGATGACCACCTTGAATGGTCTCCCTAAATCATGGGACTCTTTCATTTAAGGGATCTGTGCCAGAAAGAAGTTAGTCAAGTTTAGCAGACTATGGGAAGAATGCTCTCAATAAGAAGCTTGGATATCATCTCGAGAAGAAAAGATGGGAAGTGAAGATCAAGATCTCACAGCCCACACCAAGAAAACCAAAAGGGACCATCATCACTCCAAAGGTAAGTCTCATCACTCTAGAAGAGATTGGGCTCCTGTTAGATGTTACACATGTGATGAGAAAGGTCACATATCCAAATTTTTCCCTAACAAAGGGAACTCAAAGAAGAAGAAGGGAAAGAAGAGAAGACATCATGCTCATGCTGCAGAGGATGATGAACCTTCCACAAAGAGAATCAAACAAGAAAGTGATTCTTCAAGTGATGAATAATATGTACTGATCTCCTCTCTCAAGGGAACTGTTTCACATGGAAGCAATGATTGGCTCATAGATAGTGGTGCTTCCAAGCACACGACGGGATTCAAAGAATCATTTGTGAAACTATCTGAACATGAGTCACCTCACAAGGTGAAACTTGGGGATGACTACTAGTATCCAATAAAAGGTAGTGGTGAATCCTCCTATAAACTAGACTCTGGAAAGTCTATGAAGATGAAAAATGTATTGTTTGTACTAGGACTAAAGAAGAACCTCCTTTCCATATCTGTATTGGATGCAAAAGGAATGAGGGTTGCTTTTGTAGATGGCCAATTTCTTATGTGGCCAAAAGGAAAGACTTTTGACAATGAAATAGTGATTGGGGAACAAGAAGGAGGTCTATACAAATTGAAGGGCCAACTAGAACAAGCTTTGGCTCATAACTTAGTAGAGCCAAATAAACTTTGGCATAGAAGGCTTGCACATGTGCATTATAGGGCACTACCACTTGCAAGCAAAGCTGTTGAAGCTCTTCCAGAAATGCAGAAAAAACATGATGGTGTCTGCAAAGGATGTGCAAAAGGAAATAACACAAAGAAGACATTTCCAAGTAGTGAGAGCAATGCAAAAGGAATCTTGGAAATCATCCACTTCGATGTATGTGGTCCAATGTCATCAAGTTCTCTAAGCGGGTATGTATACAATGTTTCTTTCATTGATGAATTTTCTAGGAAGACATGGATTTACTTCATGAAGAACAAAGATGAAGTATTCAGCAAGTTCAAGGAATTCAAAGCCTTGATCAAGAACCACACTAAAAAGAAGATCAAGACTTTTCTATTAGATAATGGTGGAGAATTCACATCAAATGAATTCAAAGAGTTATGCAAAGACTCAGCGATTAAGAGGGAGTTTTCCACCCCATATAATCCACAACATAATGGGATTGCAGAAAGGAAGAATAGAACTATCATGGAAGCTTCAAGAGAAATGCTTCATGATCAAGATCTTCCTATGCATCTATGGGCAGAATCTTCCAAAAGAGCGGTGTATGTACAGAACTGTACTCCACACAAAGTACTCGAGAACAAGACACCTGAAGAAGTCTTTTTCGGCAAGAAACCAGAAGTTATCCATCTCAGAATATTCGGCTGTGAAGTGTACTTACACATTCCAAAAGAGAAGAGAACAAAATTAGATCCTTCAAGAAAGAAGGGTATATTTGTGGGATATTCTGAAAGCTCAAAGGCTTACAGAATATACTTCCCAAGATTCAAAAATATCGACATCAGTAGGGATGTAACATTTGATGAAGACTTAGCTTACAACAAATCCAGAAAGAGACCTGCTGAAGAACCTGAAGAAGCAGAAGCACCCAGAACTCATGATACAACCATGAACGAAGAAACTCAAGAAGAAGATAGAGAATTTGAAGAACCACAAGAACCTGTAGATCCACCTCGGGAGAAGAATAATCATAAGAGGAAACCTTCTTGGGTGCAGGAAGCTATCTAAGGTGCAGGAAGATATGGGGTTCCAGAAGACAATCATAGAGAAATAAAGAGGACCAGATCCTGCTCCGGATATGTAGCCTTATTATGTGATTTCATCGATAAAGATCCTTCCAATTATGAAGAAGCGACGGAACGAAAATAATGGAAGGATTCTATGATCGAAGAATATCAATTGATCATGAAGAACAATGTTTGGGATGTAGTCCTAAGACCCAAAGGGAAGTCTGTCGTAACTTCCAAATGGATCTACAAGATCAAGCATGCTGCAGATGGTAGCATTGAAAAATATAAAGCAAGATTTGTTACTCGTGGTTTCTCCCAGAAAGAAGGAATAGATTATGAAGAAAATTTTGCACCTGTAGCCAAATACACTTTCATCAGATCAGTACTTTCTCTGGCTATAGTGATGAAGTGGAAGATACACCGGATGGATGTCAAGACTGCTTTCTTGAATGGTGTAGTGGAAGAGGAAGTGTATGTGGAGCAACCACTCGATTTTGAGGCACATGACAAGGAGTCTCATGTGTGTATATTGAAGAAAGCTCTGTATGGCTTGAAACAGGCACCCAAGGCATGGTACGGCAGAATTGACAGCTTCCTATCCAGTTTGGGATTTACCAAGAGTAAAGCAGATTCCAACCTTTACTACAAGGTTGAAGATGGAAACCCAGTGATGCTCCTACTATATGTAAATGATATGTAAATGATCTGTTTGTAACAGGGATGGATGGATTGATTGCATATACAAAGAGGAAGCTTGCTGTCGAGTTCGAAATCAAGGACTTGGGTATGATGCATTATTTTCTAGGCATGGAGGTGTGGCAGAATGTGGATGGAATATTCCTTGGACAAGGGAAGTATGTAGTAGATATCTTGAAGAGATTTGGGATGGACTGCAAGGCCTTAACCACACCTAGGGCATCAAACCTGAAGCTATTGAGTGATTCTTCTTCTGAGTCAGTTGATGCCACGATGTATCATTAGATGATTGGGTCCTTGATGTACCTGACGAACACGAGACCAAATATTTGCTTTGCTGTGAACACCTTGAGCCAATTCTTGACAGATCCGAGACATGTTCACTTGATTGTTGCAAAGCATATTCTGAGGTACCTGAAGGGTACAGTTGATTATGGGCTCAATTATAAGATTGATCAGAGGATTAACCTGGAGGGTTATGTTGATTCAGATTGGGTAGGCAGTGCCATCGATAGGAAGAGCACTTCAGGGTGTTGCTTCAGTACGGGATCAGGTGTGATCTCTTGGTTTAGTAGGAAGCAATCTTGTGTAGCACTGAGTACAGCTGAAGCAGAATATGTCACATCCTATTCAGCTAGTTTTGAGGAAGTATGGTTGAGGAATATACTGTCTGATTTATTTGATCTCCATTTAGATGCTACTTGTATATACTGTGACAACCAGAGTTGTGTGAATTTGTCAGAGAACCCAGTGTTCCATGACAAGTTGAAGCATATCGAGATCAAGTGTCACTATATCAGGGATATGGTGTAGAGAGGAGCAATGAAGCTCCAGTATGTTGTGACGGATGAATAGATAGTTGATATTTTGACTAAGCCATTGGATAGGGTGAATTTTGAGTACTTTAGGGAGAATCTTGGTGTTCTCTAGATCGAGATTCCTCCCAAGAGGAAGTGTTGTGTTCGTACTGAGCCCTTCTAACATGGTGAGAGGATTAGTTCCTTCCATGGTCAGATGTAAGTGATGTGCCCTTCTGACATGGTGAGAGGATTGGTTCCTTCCATGGTCAAAAGTAAGTGTTGTGCCCTTATGACATGGTGAGAGGATTGGTTCCTTCCATGGTCAGATGTAAGTGTTGTGCCCTTTTGACATGGTGAGAGGATTGGTTCCTTCCATGGTCAGATGTAAGAGCTGTGACATGGTGAGAGGATTGGTTCCTTCCATTGTCAGATGTATGTGTGGATTCCACATCCAGCATGAAAAAGGGATGGCTCTGTGAAGACACGTCTAGTATGAAAAAGGACTAGCTCTGTGTGGATGCCACACCCAGTATGAAAAAAGATTGGCTTTGTGAAGACTCATCTAGTATGAAAAAGGACTAGCTCTGTGTGGATGCCACACCCAGTATGAAAAAGGACCAGCTCTGTGAAGACTCATCTAGTATGAAAAAGGACTAGCTCTGAGTGGATGCCACATCTAATATGAAAAAGGACTAGCTCTGTGTGATGATACATCCAGTATGAAAAATGATTGGCTCTATAGATGTACATCTAGCATGAAAAAGGGATGGCTCTGTAGAACTTCCTGTGACGAGAAGAATCAAGAGATAGCACCCATGATGATTCAGTGATGATCCAGATCCAGTGATGATCCAGATCGAGTGATGATCCAGATCTGATGATGAAGATGACTTGAAGATGAAGATGACCTAAAGATGAACATGACTTGAATATGAAGATGACTTGAAGATGACGAGGACTCGATGATGATCCAGATGATACAGAGAAGAATACTTGTGCTGAAAATTCTGTCGAAAGAATACCTTCCTAGTTAAGAGGGAGTGTTGATGTATATGTAACTTCGAAATGTAATTCACTTTTATTTCTTATGTATGTTTATTCCAGGATGTACTTGAGTCATGTCATGCCCCGATTTTCCTATCAGGAGGTTCTATAATATAAACAAGTCATGTGAAGTCATTATGGGTAACCCTCCTATTGGTCAAGGGTTAAAGTCCCTACAGTTCTAGGGCACTATGGTTATTAGAATCTCCTAGAGAAGTCGGCCCTAGTTGGGTTTAGTCAAGTTGGGAATTAATATAAATAGAGAGCTAGCCTCTCTATTTATCACACACTCACTCACACTCAGTTGTAGCGCATAGCTAAGGAAGAAGAAGACACTGGGGCAAGGAATAAAGAGGTTACTATTGTCGGGAGATCATCTTACTGTTTTGGGGCTTTAATTTTGGTGTTGATTCTATATTGAGGAAGTTGCAGGGTTTTCACCATTTATGGTTTCCCCGAGGATAGACACTATGTTCATTGTCTCTTGTGTTTGATTGATGTGCTTGTTATTCTCTCAATTAAAGATCCTAATGTATTTCTAGCTTAAATGATAAAAATATAACAGTCTCAAAATCAAGAAGAGTCCCTCGTAAGAAAAGTGATATCAAGTCCAAAGGGTATATTAACCTCCCCTATATTAAAGTTACCACTTAAAAGATTGCAAAAATTTTGACAAAAGAAAACATCAATGTTTATTTTCTCAATCTAACTCTCTAAGGAATTTTCTAGACCATGCAAAGACCCCATATACCCTAGACTACAAAAAGGGGTTTATACTATTTTGTGTTCATGTGAGAAATTATACATGGTGGAGACTCATTGGGAGATTAGTACAAGTAAGGTTGGGTGAACGTTGCGGTGACCTCAAACATGATAGAATCAATAAACTTGCATTGATCAAACACTCACATAATACATGGCATCACATATGCATCTGAAATAATCAAAGAGAATCATCATAATATATCATTACATAAAAAGGAAGATTTGGGAAGACCTAGAAATTGAAGAAAACCCTAACAAGGTAATTGAGATGAAGGATGGAAAATCAGTGAAGCATGGAAGTTGGTTTTCCACTATGTTAATTAAAATCCTGTGCAAACAGGTAGGTCACCACTTTGATATTATCGTTCCTTACATGACTATTAATGGTTAAGAACACTACATTCTCATGATGACATGTGATAATTAGCATGTGGATTCTTTTCATGATATTATGTGTTACTATTGAGTGGCAAAAATACCACATTTTATTCATCTTTAACATACCATTTGTCACCTTATTCCTATTTTATCCTTCCATAAAACCATTAATATCCACCATTTTGATAATACATATGGGTTTATATTACCTTTTTCCAAATAATTTATTTTTGAGTATTTTGAGTGAATTTGTGGTTAATTATTAAGAAAATTAATATATTGTCATTATACCTTAAAGTTGGATGAGTTTGGTGATGATTACAGGTATATTTGAAGACTTTAACAAGCTCAACAGTCACCACCTAGCCTCAAATTCGAATTTCATCTTCAAAATGTGGGATAATTTCAAGGAGAAGATCATGGAAATGTGGAGAGAATATCTCATCCCATATTTGTTGGAGGATTTGAAGGGATAAGTTGAGATAAAAGTGGGTATGTTGGAGGATTTTGAGGGATAAGTTGAGAGGAAAGTGGATTGTAATTATGATCAGTTATCTTGAATTCATGTATAAATAAGAGGGCCCTCTCCTCATTTTGTCAGAGATCTATCTAGTGGTTTGGAAGTAGAGAATAGTTTAAAGAGTTAGTCATAGAATGGATTTTTCATTGTTATGTAATGGAGATGATGCTTAAATCAAATCCTTTTATTCTCCCATGTTAATTTGAGTTTCTTTCTTATGAATTGTTAGTATAGAATTTCAGTGATTTCTTTCTTATGCATTGTCAATATAGATTTGTCGTGAGCTCACATGTTGATTATTTTCAACTAGTTTATTTCATGTAATCTTATTTTCTTAGATTAGATTTATTTCACGTAATTTCTTGCTTTTCTAGATTAGATTTCTTTTCATGTCATTTCCTGCTTTTGCAAGCTTAATTTAATTTCAATTGCATGTATTTTTTATTTTAGTCACCTAGAATATCATATTAAGTTAGCAATACTCTGCCCCTGCATATATTTCCTTTGTACCTCACAAGTTTATACTCTCTCCAGGTTGACAATTAAATCGTTGGATATATGTTATATAATTTGTTTAATATTTTTCACAAAAATTTTGGCGACGTTGCCGAGGAGGTGCTAAAAGGGATCAGAGTTTATATAGGTAGATAGTTCGTTTTTATTACATGGCAAGGGGGAGGGGGAACAGTAATACGCAAGGATTAATTCACTATGAAATTTCCATGGTGTAATAGCCAAAGGAATCCACTTTAGCGGGTCACCCCAAATCCTCCTTGTTTTCATAAGCGTGTTTATTTTCTACAAAGTGTTCTTTCATTTTCTGCAAATGCGAGTTTGTTTTTATGCAATTTTTATTTTACAGTTTTGCACTGTAAAGTCTGTATTGCTTTCATTTTTGGGCTATCCTTTATTTCATACTAACTTGATTTTAACTTTGTATATGTTCATTTTATGTTTTGTACAGATTTTTGTGCACTTTTTATTTCTGTGTTTGCACTCGTTTTGTACTAACCGATTTTCGTACTATTTTTTTGCATTTGTCATGTACTCATTTTTCATCTCTCTTCTTTTTATCATTTGATTTGATTTCTGTAAAATTATTTTAGGATGAGCATAAGCTTAGAGAATCTCACTCAGATCCTATCTAAAACTGGGATCTCCTCTTCTCTAGAAGAGGAGATCTTAACAGCAATCAAGGATGAAATCACTCCTCCTGAAGCGAACAAGGAAGAATCGACATTTGAAGAATCATGCATATCAGATGAAGAACACCTATTCGAACTAGATATAGAAGAGGATGAAGAATGGATCTCGGGTGATCATCATACAAATGAAAGCTGCATCAAACAATGGTTCCAAGTAAGTATTAGGTTAGATCAGTTTTGTTTCTATTTTTACTTTGATTTACATTTACAATCCTTAATTTTGAATACTTTTGGATATATTAGGTTTCATTTTGTAAAATCGTATGTAAATATTCTTTTACTTATTTTACATGTATGGTTCCACTGGAAATTTCACTACATGTAAATGATTGTAAATTCCAGTTAAATTAGAGAAGGTAGGTTTTAGTTTTATTTCCAATTTAAAATTAGTATGTAAAATGTTTTAATTTTCTTTAATGTTTCTATTTGTAAAAATTTTATTTCTAATAGTCTTAATCACTATTTTCTAATTTTAGGAATAAAAATTTTTAGTTTGCATCTTTTAAATCTAGGAATACCTTGAAATAAATTTAAAAAGAATATCTATTAAAAAAAATTTAAAATATACATAATATTTCTTAATGAATTCTCTAATATTAATTTTCTTGTTTTAATAAATTAATTTAACAAAACCTAATAGTATTGAACA
>LPNX010386103.1:4358-49913 GCA_001517045.1 Pseudotsuga menziesii | reverse complement strand
ATAAAAATTATAATATATATATATATATATATATATATTAAAACAATGCAATTTCGAAACATTAATATTAAATTTAAAAGAAAAATATGTTAAAAATTTATAAAATAAATAAAATAGAACCTTTCATCCCTCCATGCGCAACTTGCAAACTCTTCAGCCTTTTAGCCTCTCATGCACAACCTGCAAACGCTTCAGCCTTTCAGCCTTTCATTCGCAATCTACAAACATAAAATTAATTCTTCTCCACATTTGCGCTCGATTGAATTTCAGTTGACTGTGCAAAAGAAAAACCCTTTTTATTTCGGCTACAATACTATGTCAGCTTGGTTCGAGTCGCACCAGCAATGCCTATCTCAGCCTAGCCTGGAAACCAAACATGCAAACATAATTTTTTTTTAAATATAAAAAATATTAAAATGATCGACTAACGGTTAGAGATGTTGGATCGGTAGCAAAAATGCATGTATAGATCTGAAGCCTGTTAGATGATGAACAGATGTTCAAGGCCATTCATGATTTCCCTTTGGCTATCATGGGTTGTCAATGAAATGGTCCTGTGCTAATAGAAGGGATAAAAGATATCGTGCCTATCATTTCACCAATATATGCTCTTGAGAAGGCTGCCATGGTGTTTAAACCTAGATAGTGTTGGAGGCATCTAGACGAAACTCAAACCGAATACTACAATATGGGAGTGAAAATCAGCCACGATAGTGTGGTAGATCAACCTGATATGCTCCCGAGATATTGGTGAGTGCACTTAGAATGCGACTTGATTAATTAATTCATCCTTCGGTCGTTGTGTAGTAGATGCCTATCTAACCAACACCTTCAGGTAGTTTCAACCATTGAGTCTTTATGGTTTACCAATCACACCAAGCATATACACACCGTTGGCTCTTATGCTAATTGACTAGTTTAAACCAAGCGATAAGATCTCCATATCCCAATAGATCGGAGCTCACTATGCGCCATGATACTAACCAATGTAAACAATAAATAAATATCCAGCTAAAGCATGTCATCCTAGAATGATTTTCTCCAGGATCTTCTCCTAAGATTTGTGTGTTCATCTGCCACAAAACCTGGATCAAAAATATTTAGGAGCCAATTCTGTCTTCCAATTGATTCTTATCGCACATCACAGGAAGGGTGTGCGATCACCAGGAAGTGGACGATAACAAACTAGGACATGAGAGGTATGCTCTTGACCAATGGATATGATAGAGAGGGATGAAAGTAATTATGCATTCACTCGCTCTATCTCAATGCCTCTCCCTCGACAATGGCTTGGATTTGGTTCCCCACAATGCCACTCACGCCATAGAATTCTCATGCAACAATAGTAATACCTACGTATTGAGAAATAGCTCTAGGATAAACCCATATTCATATCTGTTATTATCGTGGGTTCAAACTGTATCAATCGATGCATTGTTATGTTGAAATGCGTTTAGTAATGCATAGTAGGCATTGGATAGCATACGTCATTCATTCTCACCAATACTCACCAATCAATATGTGTGAGCTGGAATGAATGGGAAGGCGTTGTTACGGCACACCCAGTTCATCTCAATTCACTTTCCACTACATTGTAATTTCGTCGAATACTCTTCAAATTTTGATGAAACTGTCTCATAATTGAGGGATTGATTCTTTCACAACCCAAACCTCACTAACCCGTCCTACCAAAATAGTGGGGCATAAGGGTAGTAGTTCTACAAATGATGGAGAATGTATTGTTGACCAATCTAGGTTTTTGATCAACCAAGCGAAAACAACCGTAAAAAAAAACACTATAGTGTTTATGATAGTCCATATCCCAACTGGATAAACCGACTAGGGTAGGCGTGAAAAATACTATAGTACTTTGGCTAAGCAGGTTTCGAAAAGGACTACAATTCTTGATTTATTATCCTTTTTTGTACTGTGAGTATGATTATTTTTATGCAGGTTTCGGTTCTTGATTGCATAAATTATCAATACCAATTCCCCTCCCAGTTAGATAGCCAGTTCAGTCTCATAGGTGACAGTTGATCTTTATTAAGTAAACACTAAGAGAGTATTGGTAGTTTTGTGCATATTGTAAAGAACCTGCCTAAGATGCAGAATAAAATAGAAACTTTGTTGTTGCTGTAGATCATGCTCTCCAAACTCTACTTGTTTCGCCCATATCCAATATCCTTTTGTCAATAGCCATGTATGATTTCCTGCTTCGGATCAGTGCAGAAAGTAAAATGATCCAATACGACATCAAATAAATTTTGCTGAATATATTCTTCTACCTCTGATCCTCCATGCCCATCAAAAATAGCGAATAGTCCAATCCTGCCTCCATCACTAAAAGGCCTAATTTTTTCCACATGGTAATATTCTATTGGATGGGGTTGAGTTCCTCCATCTTGAGCATGTCCATACTCAATACCAGGATGAGCATTATGCCCTCTGCCACTCCATGTACATTGCTCCTTGAATTGTTTAAGGGTTATATTTTTTGCAATTTTGTGCAAAGAAGAAGAGTGATTTTTGTTTTCTGTAAGTTGTTTGTATGAAAATATAAATCCTCGTAGGAGCGATCACTCAAAACGGAGGTGTAGCCAAATGCAGAAAAGCGAGATGGGGTCATTGCTAAACTTCAAAGCTAGACACCACCAACCCTTCTTGGATCCTGGATGGCTTGGAGCAACAACTATCATCGATATTCACCCCCTATCTAATTAGAGAGTATTCTGTTATTGGTGTTAAAAGCGTATTGCTTTCAATTCTTTATTATGGTTGTGGCTACCATTTATTCGAGTCAACAAATGTCTTGTTTTTCTTTGGCGTGGAATAAAAATCCTTTTAAACATTTTCATTACCCGTTGTCTTGTGTGTGATATATCAAAACAGAATGTGGTCTTTTGTGTATAATATTTTCGTTGTCTTTTACCAGGGAGGAGAATGATGGTATAAAATATAATTTTTTTTGTAAGGTTTTATAAAGAGTTCAATCCAAACACTACAACCATACGGAAAGACAGAAACACCTTGCCCTACCTATCTATACCATAGATGGCTTCCGCTCATGGATATTCGCCTAATCTGCTTCGTCTCTTCGTTGGCTTGGTTAATTGTGGTTTTCAGTTGCTTAGGAAAATATGCATTCATAGTTAGGTACTTGTATAATCCGACCTATTACTTTAGCAAATATAGGGAATATATAAAGGTATATCAAATATGGGTATCCAATGATGTTCTAATATATGGCACAAATAAGTGTAAACCAGTAGAAAAATGTATAGCTACGATGCTTTCGGTACTTGCAGTTGATACCCTCCCTGTTGAGCTTCTACTTGTGCATGTTGTTTCTGTAGTTTCTAATTTTATCGACCCCAATTCTCACAATGATAAAAAGGATGATGTGTACATTAATGATTTGGACCGAGCTAGGTTGAAAGGTGTTGCAGGTGCTTCCAATACATTAAACACCTAATTACCATTTCATTGTTGCATACGATAATGGTGTAATATACATATATTGAGAAATCAGAATAAAAAGGTTTCAGTACCAAATTATATAAAACAAATTTTTTTTTTTAAACCACTAAACTATAGGTCAATAGTTCTGATAATATTAGCTATACATATGCTTAATAGAGGTTACAATAAAGTACAGAGTTTTTGTGTGAAACCTCCATAATAAGATTGAGAGGATATTTATAAAAAAATATAACTTGGTTAAACGCTTTAAGGAGAGTGGTGCATTTAGGGTTGGATCATCTTCCATTGCAGACCCAAAAGCTTGATTGAGGTTGTTCATATATTTATTTTAATAAAATTTGCATTATTATTTTTCTTTATAAATATATATATAAACAAACATTTAAATTTTGGTTAAATAAAACTTAAATTCGTGTATATATAATATATATAAACTAATCAAAATTAAAAAAGAAAAAACACACAATAAAAAGCATACAAATATGTTATTTGTTCTTAAATGAAATTTAAAAAATATAATAAAAAACAATAATAAAAAGGTTTTGTAAATAAATAAATCAAAACATTTGTTTTTATTATAACAACATAAAAATTAAAAAATATATGTATAAAAAACATTAGGTAAATAAAGTTTAAAAAAATATATTAAAAAAAGCAATAATAAAAAAAGGTGTTATAATAATAATAAAATATTATTATAACAATAAGGCAAAAATTAAAAATATATATAAATACAAATTAACAATAGGTAAATAAACAAAAGATATATAAACATAAAATGTAATCCAAGAAAAACATAAAATAATTAATAAAATTAATATGCATCTTTAAAATCGAAGGTAGTTGTTGTCGCAGCAAGGCTTTCTTCTTGATTTTTATTTTTTCACAGTGGGACCTGCCACATCTTATGTTTGGGGGAGGTAGGTGTTTGTTTCAAGCTGCCAAATTTATCATAAAAATCATTTGTTTGCACACTCTTCTCTATTCTAGATCATTAAGATAGTCCGCTTTTAGAGGGGTCAACCACTGAAAGGGTCGACTCTCTGTCTCTCTTTGTTGCTCAATCATTATATAAGGACGCATTCATCTTTGTAAAAGGAGGGTGTAAAAACTCTAAGTTTTGTTCCAATTTCCTTTTTGTTTTTATTGCAAAACAATTAAAAACGTTAAAAAAACACATTAACATAATAAAACTTACATTAGTATCTATATACATAAAAGCAGATAAAAAATTGTTTTTTTAAATAAATCAAATTTAAAAATATATATACAAAAACACTTCAAAAATAACACTAAAATAATTATGATAAAAATACAAAAATTAAAAATAAATTAAAAATTAAAAACATGTAAATAAATAAAAAGTATTAGGTAACAAATAAAATCATAAAATTATAAATTATAAATGAACTTGGAATCTTTTCAAAATTTTGTGATTGTTGCGCTAACTTATTTTCGCAAGTCACTCAAAAACAGGTTTTCACAAGAAGGGTTTCCACTTTCAGGTATAAGAGCATTTTATTTATTCTCTTTAACTTTTGTTGAGAACATATTTTCCTATATTTTCAATACTCTCACAAGTTTGTTGCAGGAAAATGCTAACCTTTTGCAGATTTAAATATGAATGAATGGTGTGCATAAGTGATTTCTAGAATCGCAGAAACTTTTCAGAAAAAAAAATGCTCCATTAAAAGCTTGAAGAAGTTGAGTTTCCATTATGTATGTCATGACATTTTGCTACCACAAAGAAGCCTTTCAGAAACCAATTACGCCATGTCATGACTACTTACCATTTTTCCTTCCAAGCTTATTCGTCATCCATGTTAAAGTCTACTTTTTCTGCCTTATACATCATAACTTCCTGCATGTCTACCTTTCTGAGTCGCACACATTTTCCTCATTTAGAGTTTATCTTTTGCCTTCTGAATAAAACCATTCAGCTTCCTTTCCATGACTACATTGCTTTGTTATCCCTGCCATAAAAACTATTTTACCATGATATCTTTCATCTATAGTCCTACCACTCATTATGTACAACTCGTGTTGACTGATGTGGGATTTCTTAAGTCCCACCTTTCAACAAGTCTTTCCCCATCGACCTCAGCACCTTATCTGGGATAAAGACTAGAGTTCATTTTTAGTACCTTGAGGCTTGCATGCCTTAATGGTAAGTTCTCTTGCTGAAAATCATGGGAGTACATCAATGTCCCTTGATCGTTAGATCTTGCAAGTGTCTCGACATCAGCTCATTTATTCACACTTTGTACAATGTACTTAGGTACCTTAGCACTCATTGACATCAATGGTGAGATTTTCTCGCATTGGTTAACGACATTCATCAATGGTCAGTAATCCAATGAATTCTTTCCATGTTCGATATTGACACATTTATTCGCATGGTAAGAATTGTACCATCGAGTTTTGTAGCAGGTGAAGACTATGTACTTTGCATGACTCCATCAACAGTTTTACAACAGCATACTTCAGCCATATAAGAGTACCACAGTTCTACTTTCAGCTTTCATCTTTTACTTCATCCAACCAAGCAGCAGTTCATATTTCTTCACTTCACATTCTATGATCCAGTAGCAGTATCAACCACATTCCTATTGCATAAGTTCATCAAATTTTTGGGTAAGTGGAGGTATGTCGTTTTCTAATCTTTAACCATGTAATTCCTTAAATGCTAGAAAATGAATGAATTTGGAAAATTTTGTCACCACATTTCCTTTCTCCTTTTCATAAACCTAATACATCTTAAGTTGGGGGGGTGATTATTCATTACCATTTTACATATTCATCATCTCATTTACCATTAACCAACATGTCTTTCCCAAACTATGCTTTGTTACACATTGAATAAAAAACATTGCTATATATATTGGCATAACTCATAACATGAAGACAATGTTTTCCAATGAACATCGATAGCTTATCATTTCGAGTGAATGTATACTTTTAAATCCTATGTACTGCAACAAAAATACAAGTAAAATAAATGAATGTTGTTAACACAAGAACCAACATTTGTTATGGTTGTCACACAAGAACCAACCACAAATATATGAAAATAAATAAAAATGAGTTGCTACTTATGCATTTCACATCATGGAATGATTTACTGTTACAAACATCATCATGCAAAGACAAAAAGCTTATGTACAGTTTCATGAGGACATGCAACACATTCAATTGGGGGGAATGTTGAGTCGCAAAAATACCATATTTTATTCATCTTTCACATACCATTTGTCACATTATTCTTATTTCATCCTTCCATAAAACCATTAATATCCACCACTTTGATAATACATATGGGTTTATATTACATTTTTCCAAATAATCTAATTTTGAGTATTTTGAGTGAATTTGTGGTTAATTATTAAGAAAATTAATATATTTTCATTATACCTTAAAGTTGGATGATTTTGGTGATGATTACAGGTATATTTTAAGACTTTAACAAGCTCAAAAGTCACCACCTAGCCTCAAATTCGAATTTCATCTTCAAGATGTGGGCTAATTTCAAGGAGAAGATCATGGAAATGTGGAGAGAATATCTCATCCCATATTTGTTGGAGGATTTGAAGGGAGAAGTTGAGAGAAAAGTGGGTATGTAGGAGGATTTTGAGGGATAAGTTGAGAGGAAAGTGGATTGTAATTATGATCAGTTATCTTGAATTCATGTATAAATAGGAGGGCTCTCTCCTCATTTTGTTAAAGATCTCTCTAGTGGTTTGGAAGTAGAGAATAGTTAATAGAGTTAGTCATAGAATGGATTTTTCATTGTTATGTAATGGAGATGATGCTTAATGCAAGTCCTTTTATTCTCTCATGTAAATTTGAGTTTCTTTCTTATGAATTGTTAGTATAGAATTTTAGTGATTTCTTTCTTATGCATTGTCAATATAGATTTGTCGTGAGCTCACATATTGATTATTTTCAATTAGTTTATTTCATGTAATCTTATGTTTTCTTAGATTAGATTTATTTCACGCAATTTCCTGCTTTTCTAGATTAGATTTATTTTCATGTCGTTTCCTGCTTTTGCAAGCTTAATTTAATTTCAGTTGCATGTATTTTTTATTTCAGTCACCTAGAATATCAGATTAAGTTAGAAATACTCTGCCCCTGCATATATTTTGGTTATACCTCACAAGTTTACGCTCTCTCCGGGTTGACAATTAAATCGTTGGATATATGTTATATAATTTGGTTAATATTTTTCACCAACAGTTATTATAACTAACATGTTGGTTTCATGTTGTGAAGTGGTGATTAAGAGGAAATCCACCTATGAGCCAAAAGGGATAGTTCATCCAATGAACTCATGCTGGACCATACCTATAAAGAAGAACATCTACAAAGTAATGCATAATGGGATAGGAACAAAATCAATCAATAAGCCTGTAACAATTGTTCTTTTACCTTAAATGACGCTCAATAGACATGGAACTATGTTTAAAAGGAAAGAGTGCTTATTATTAGAGTTGTGATGCCAATGTCTGGAAGAAGCATTGGAGTTACACTCACTAGTGGAATTGTGGGTTTGGATTTTAATGCCTAGAAATAAGTACATAATAGAGGTTGATGAGGAACTTTACATTAGGATTTCAAGATGCAAAGGGTACATAAGTTAGTGTACTAAACTACATGATTGCTTGGAGATATGGGGCCTAAGGCCTTGGAGAACCAAATAGGTCAATATGTTTTAAGCTTTAATCCAAAGGTTAAGAAAAGGGATAAAGTTGTACTCACTCTTCCACATAATTGTGATGCCAGGGCTTTTATTTCATGTCGTAGTCACTTGGTTGAATCTTATACTAGTTCAACTTATGGTGACTGGGATGAAGTTATTAGATAAAGTAAAAAACTATAATTAATATAATTAAAATAAATTCTAGGATAAAATTCCTCAAAGTGTGGTAGTATGCAATATCTTTATATATATAATAAAATATTAATAAATAAATAATAAAT
This sequence comes from Pseudotsuga menziesii, assembly GCA_001517045.1. NCBI lineage: Eukaryota > Viridiplantae > Streptophyta > Pinopsida > Pinales > Pinaceae > Pseudotsuga > Pseudotsuga menziesii. The sequence continues at coordinate 41,453 of LPNX010386103.1, read as the reverse complement.
ATAGGAATAATAATATTAAGATAAGAGATAATTGTAAAATAAGATAAAAATGAATTTAAATTAAAGTTAACCAAAGATGCATGACATGCATGAGAATTTTTATATGAATAGATTTTCATAACACTATTTAAGAGGGGTTAAGGAGTTGGTGAAGACATATTTTTCTTGGAGCATCTTGATTCATAAGAGCTTTTATTTCGAGTTGAGCATTATAAGAAATATATTGAAACAAGGTGGCATATGCTATTAATTGAGGGCTTGACGACTCTTAGTTGTATTAATTGAGAGATTCGTTAAGAAGAGAATCACCCCCCACACATGGTTTCCCAAATGATGATAGTCACCATGAGTGAAAGTAGGTTCCCTTGTGAATCTTTAAGCTTGCTTTTTGCATCGTACTACCCTTATGATTATTTATACAATTATAAGTAATTGTATGATGTTAAGATTTGCATGTTTATTTGGATAATGTTGATTAGTTCCTTTATGTAAGGTTTGTAGTTTTATTAGTAGTTTTTGGAGAGTGTTAACCTCCAAATTTGAAGTTGTGACCTTTTAGCAATGTAATTTAAAATATTAAAATCAAATTAATTGAACTAACCATTGGACTTATAATATATTGAATATTATAATCACAACAAAATTAAACATAAAATCTCATGTTTATGATATAAAAGAAATTAAAAGATAAATTAATTGATATCAATTAAAATTTGAAAATAGTCAAAACTTGCTAGCTTATTCGGTTAAGGAGTGGGTATCGTTAGAAAGGCGACCTGGGTTCAAACCCTTTAGGGGTGAGCTAGTTGGGAGGAGACACCCAAAAATCTAACCATGTTAAGGTTGGTGTGGCCGAGGCCAGATGCAATCCATGGGTGATTTTGACGACTTAAATACCCATGAGTTGCGGTTTCTCAACCAATAGTGGAAATGCACACGCCATTTTGACGACTTAAATACCCATGAGTTGCGGTTTCTCAACCAATAGTGGAAATGCACACGCCTTAAGTGACGATCATTTCTTAATAAACAAACAAAAAAATTAAAATTTGAAAATAAATATTATTCTCCTTATCTAAATTTAATTCTATCATTAATTAAAATAATATCAATTTACTTAAACTTGCTTATTACCCATAACTCAGACGATCTATAATCTTTTCTTCTCAAAGTAGAAAGAGGTGTGGCAATCTTAGTCATTGAATATGCGTCACGCTATCAATAAACATTTATAACACTCTTTCCATATGTACGATCATTGACATTACTCCTATCAATATTATTATACGAAGTTCAATTAAGAATGATTTCAAAACACTATATCTTTACAATCTAATAAGCTATAATTTAAATAATTTAATTCTCGTTGTGCAACAAAATTTAAATAATTTATATCTTAATAAATTAAAAATATATATATAAAATACTCATAAATGGCTTTCGTGAGGTTGAAAATATCGTACTGCTCCTTCATCTAATATATTATTTTATTTACATATAACTTAAAAAGGACTCCACGCTACCTTTCAACATTATCGGCATTTCAATTAACTCATAAATCGCTTTCCGCGAGGTTGAAAATATCGTAGTGCTCCTTCATTCTAAGATATTATTTTATTTACATGTAACTTAAAAAGGACTCCACGCTAACTTTTTAACATTATGGGCATTTCAATTAACACATAAATCGCTTTCCGCAAGGTTAAAAAAATCGTATTACTCCTTCATCCAATATATTATTATATTTATATATAACTTAAAAAGGACTCTACTCTCGGTTTTTAACATTATCGGCATTTCAATTATGTTGACTTTAATAAATGATTTGTCTAATGAGGTACTTTTTTTCTTCCCATTTCGCTCACTCTCCGACGACACCATCGTTTGTGTACATGCTCGGTCTCCGCTGCTCTATCTCTGTTAGCGGGAGTGTATACCCACTTCTCCACGGCGTTGCGTGGTCAAGTCCATGCATTAATGAGAGGACTATCTACCAACCTCGATTCAAACCACCTCATGCCGCGCAATCATAGCCTCCTCATGTTCATTCCTGAGCCCGAATCGGAAAGTGTTCTTCCATTGTAACCTGTTATCGGATCCGAAAATTCTTCTGAGAAGACGTGGTCATGCATGTGTGTAGTAACGCCTCCAGCTCACGGCATTGGAAAGTCTTCTGAGCAGACGCGGTCACGCATGTGTGTAGGTAACGCCTCCAGCTCACGGCATTGGAAAGTCTTCTTAGTAGACACAGTCATGCAAGTGTGTAAGTAATGCCTCCAGCTCAGGGCACATGCAAAAGCCCTTCAGTTCTAACTTTTGTTCTGTTAATCCAACTGTATGATGATTTCAGCTGATACTCCAGCTCTCTAACTTTGGTCTCCAGTTGTGGCTAAGCATTTGCGAAACCTATTAAGTGCTCTCTGACTGCAATTTCTCTTCAGATCGGAACACATTCAAAACTCAAATTTGATTTTTGGCAAATGGAGTAGAAACCCTACTTTTAGGTGAACTAATTTTTGAATTCAATACAGACAGGAGTTTTTCTGTCTTTCTCTAAAAATGTAATTGTGTGTCATGCACATTAGATCATCATCAATGTTGACAACATTGTTAACAATAGAATTTATAACATAGCCAAACATTCTACGTCACTACACATGGATTTCCTCTTGTATTTGAATTCTAGCAAATCGAACTGATTTTACCCGCCCCATAGAGGGGAAAATGGAAAGCTTTGAAAAATATTGTGGGTGTTTCCGCCAATGTGACGCTTCCGGGGGTTAATTGTTAGGGGAAAACATATTGCTCTCGAAATTGCAGGGTTTCCGCAAACAAATTGAACCCCTTTCAATCGATTCCATCCATCACTCGCTCCATCGATCCATCCATGCATCAAGAATCCAGTTACTACAAGTATCAAAGTTAATCCATTAACGAGTGGGTATGGGGAACCCTAAACTCCACTCCACTCACTTATTAGGTTAAGCATACCAACAACGAGATTAAGCATTAACCTTCTCCTTTTATTTTCTTCGCATTCTCATGCTCACGTTAGCCGATGAAATTATGGAGGCCAAGGAATCTCCTTACAGAACCAGATCAAAAAATCCAACATGAGATCAAGCAGTTGCAAGCTCGGTGTGAGGAGGCCTATGTTGAAGCTATTTCCTTAGACACCATTGAAGACAAAATGGAGGAGGCTCAATGCCTCACAGTATGGTAAATACTCTTCTTAGAACCTGATCTATGCGTGGTAAATTTCAGAGTGAGAAGGTAGGCACGTAGGTTAGGTGGATGGATCCTATAAAAAGCACGCTAAAAATAGCCCATATATGGTGCCCTCCTTGTATCCATATGGAGCGCCATTCTAATCCAAATTTCAACAACAATATCAATTGTATTGATTTGTAGTGCACTGATTTATTTCCTCTTGGCTATTAAGAAACAGTTCTCGTGAGGAATGCATGTTAATAGTGCAAAAAATAATAGCAGATATTACTGTTGATAGGATTACAGTAAGAACTGTGTTGTATATTATGACACCTTTGTTTTTTATTATGCTTATGAGTGCAAAGCCAGTTCAGTTATTTTGGCACTTGTTCCTAGTGTGTTTTCTAAAATTTTAGGAAAGAATTCAGAGGCCAAGTACCATAACAGAAATTTTTGTGTTCCTTACAGGTCAGATCTAGATTGGTCAGTAGGTATGGTTTGGATGAATTTCTTCCTGTAGATAACAGTGTTGAGACTTGAGAGGCAGTAATAAACAGTCTAGACTCCAAATAAGTATTGGTTGTGGAAGATTTTGTGTCTCTGAAATTGATCATAATGGTCCAGAGTTGGCTTCTAGATTTTTGGCTCTGATTGGCTTTTCTAGCATGTCAAGAGAGTCTAAAATCAAGATGAGCCATTAAGATCAATGATGTTTGGGTGTCAATTTCTAGAAATGCACATTTATGTCTCATTAATAATATTGGTATAGATTACATTGTACAGAAAATCCTTACAATCTTGGCAGAAATTTTTTGTCATAACTGGAATTAACATACTTAGGTGGCTCAACCTTTCCAATTTTATGGCTTAAAATTAGTTGTTTCATCTCCTCCTTTTATCAAGGTTCTTTTTTTTCTCTAAATCATGTATAGTTGAAGACGGTAGTTACTTCCTAAAGATGGCATGAGTTTCCTTGATGCATCTTTTCTTAGAATATTCTTCCAGTTCAATAACCGCCTTGTTTCTTAAACTTATCATGGGGGTAAATAGGACTGCATGTTGTGTTGTTCACAACCTTTTAGCACTGAATATTTTGGTTAAATTGTATCCCAGGTCTCCACCTCACTCATCGAATAGTATTGTCAACACATGCATGATTGTCTCCATGATTGCAACAACATCATTGTACTTGGATTACTCTAAAGATTCCTTGCGATTGAGCCATTGTTTTGTCTTAAAACCTTTACTCAGGCTATTAATGAATAAATTTTTCATCACTTCTAGCCCAAGTCAGCAATGGACACCAGAAGGCCAAACAATTTGGAACATCTACACCTCTACACAGTTTTGGTATTCACTTTTTAGTATTCACCAACCCCTTTAATTCTCAAGAATTCCACAAAACAGACTGGTTTGAATTGCCACCAAGTATGAGAAAAGTTGATCACATATGATAAGTTCATATGTATAAGATGGCACATAATTCTCAAGTTGCCTCTAGCTCCTAATCTCCTCCCTCTCCTTCCATTATGCTTCCCTTTTCTCAAATTTCACCTTTCTACCCATCGCTTGTTGTTGCCTCCATTCATTTTCCTTCGACCAATGTTCTTGTTCTTCTAGTTGAAAATCATTCATAATTTGACTTATATGATCCTTAAGACTTTTAATCTTATCAAATGCAACATTCTTCTCCTCGATAAGGGCTGGAATATCATAAAGTTGTGTAGTTTCCTTCTCCTTTAATGCTTCAATCTGTTTTGTTTTCTTTACTCATCTTGTTGTTTCTTGATGCCACTCAAAATTTGATCTTCTTAATTTTTTGAAACAATGCAGACCAAGAACTTTCATATGTTGAAATGTTCTTTGTCTTCGCAGTGTACTCAAAAACAAAATCCCTAGGATTCCTCATATTATTCACCTATTTAATTAGCCTTTTCTCCTCCTCGGAGGTTAAAGAAGTATGTGTTATCTTATAATCGATCTTTTTTTATCTCTTCATCAATTTCCTCCACACAAACATATGGGAGTTTGTCTCGAAGCAACCTCACCTCCTCCCACTTTCGCTCTCGAACTTTGTCTGCCATTTCAAGCTCTTCCTTAATGGCATTCTTCTCATCCAACACATACTTGAATTTCATGCTTAGTTTTGAAAGACGCTTCCTACCATCAACAATCTGAGAAGACAAGGAGTTCCTACCCTAATTCCTGTCATTCACGAGTGAATTGATTTTATCTGCCCTTGCTTGCAAGGCATTGAACAGTAGAAGGCTATGATCGCGCAACAGGAGGTGGTTTGAATCAATGGTGGTAGATATTTCGTGCATTAATGCATGGAATTGACGTCGCGACACCGTGGAGAGGTGGGGATAGAATGTAACACCCCGGTTTTGACCCCATGGTATTAAATTGCATATGGTGTAAATATTGTATTAAATCGTGGTGTGAAGCTCAAGGAAAAGGCCCGACCATAGATTTAGTGTTTTATGTTTCAGCAATTAAAATCGATGCCGATGCTTCATGTGCTAGCCTGGCACAATATATTTTGAGACATCATGTAAAAATGCAAATTAATAAAAATACCAGAACTAGCTATGCATCGCAACGTTAAAGAGTTGGGGGCATGATTTCACAAGGAATAGGGAGGGGGAAATATTCAAACCCGTGAGCAAATGGGGAAAAGCCAAATGTCAAAGGGAAAACCCATAAGTTGTCAACTACCCATCTTGTCCTTTTGTGCCCAATCATCTATAAGTGGTTGAAGAAATTATTTCCTTGGGATGGGAAAGCTATGGAGGTCAAATTCGAATTTAGGAAGCCACCCATTTTTGGAAATCATGTTTTTGACTTATGAGGCAAGTAAATGCTTGGAAATGCATTCCCAAGCCATTATTCACCCATATCTTTCATTCCTCACCTATTCTCATGGAGGTTGGGGGCTCTCTCACGAAGCAGAAGCTTGCTGAGATTTCTCCCTCACAATTTTCTTGTTGCTTTCTTCATTTTCTCCATGCTCATAATTCATTTTCTGTGTTATCGGCAAATGGGAAGAAGAGGACCTCGATTCTTGGGGTTGGAAGAAGTCTTTTTTTCCCCTGTGAGCAAGTTGGGAGATTCCCTCACGTTTTTCTGCATTTTCCTCACTTTCTCCCAGCTGGGAAATCCGTTTTGTCATTGATGTGTGAATGTCCAGAAGATATTTACGATCTGTGGATTTGGGGAGGTTATTTTTCTTCCGTAGTTCCATAGATGTTTTTCTAAATTCAGATCCACAATTCTTGGGGGTTTGATGAGGCTATTTTTACTTCTATGAAACCCAAGGACGTTCCTGAAATCATATTTTCTCATGCAAGGGTTTTTCCTCCTCAACCATTTCATTTTGGTTTCCCATGGACGATTTGTGAAATTGTATTTTCTATCAGAGGGTGGTTTTCCCTTTAACCAAATCGCTTTTTAGTTGCAAAACGTTTTCGTTCATACCCCACATGTGCATTTTGTTGTGGTGTGCATTTTTGTGGTGGCTTGGCAAAGTAAGTCCAAGAAACCGATCTGATAGATGGTTGGCTGTGTTTGGGGGTGATTGTTGGCTTGGCTGAGTAAGTCCAAGGAACCCCTATGTAATTGGTTTGTTTCCTTAATAGCCGTGGAACCCAGTTGTTCATTGGTTTGGATTTACAGTCCGTGAACCCCAACTGTGTGTTGGCTTGATTGTGGATGTATGGTATTGTTGTGTGTAAGCTTGTTGTTCCCTAGTGGCTTGTGGAATCATGCCCAACTCGAGGGTGGCAGTGATGCTGAGAGATTGATGAGCACATTGGCCTATGGTTGGGTGGAACGTTGCAGCGACATAGCTAGTTACGGGAAAGCTCTTCTCAAGATAAGTATTATTTGTGTATTTAATTTCCGTAACTGTATTTGTTTTATGAATTACTATGAACATGTTGAATGCTTGCATGAAATGAATGATTTGCTTCCACTGTATATTTCATGTATTATGCATGTATGTATGTATTTTTATGTTCAATGCATTTTATGTTTATGGGCATGGGGCTAGATTTCCCAGATTTGATAGCAGCATAGTCGTGTTCTCTCTCTGGTAGAGGGGTGGGCACGTGACAGGGACACACTCCCGCTAACTGAGACGAAGCAACAAAGACAGAGCATGTGCACGGACGGTGGTGTCACCAGAGGCCGAGCGAAATCAGATCACCGGGAGGGGAAGAAATCCCCTCGTTAGACAACTCCATTTTTTGATACTTAATTTTGCAATATGTTATATATGGTTTCACAATAACTTTTTTTGCATTCAATTAAGTTGACTTTAATGTATGATTTTATTTATATATATATGTATGCTCATATTTACGTTGGAGGCGTTCACAATGGAGACGGGAGTCTGAAACTCTAACTTTCATCCCTCGTCAATCTGCCCAACCATTTTTTGCCACATGCCGGTTCACTTTAGGCTCGCCACGTGTTTACCTTGTTCAATTTTTTTTTCTAACAAGTAACTGGTTTGCGGTTGATGATGACACCCAAACCACGGAGTAAGCTAGCTCGGGAGCAATCCTCCCTCATTGGACGGAGGAGGAGCAAAGTTAGCGTTGACTTTGCTCCTCCTCCGTCGGATGGAGGGAGGATTGCTCCCGAGCTAGCTCACTCCCCCAAACCACCCCATTTCCAAGGAGCTTATTAATCTAGATCCGACAAAAAATATCACAGAAACCATAATTCCAAGGTAGTCTGAATTCCAACAACTCCGATCCTGGTGTTTCGGTCCTTTGAATCTCCCAAAAACCTTAAAAAATATGAAAAATAAGTGGATGAAAAGAACTTTTGGTCTGATTCCCGTATAGACGATCAGAAATGGGGGGTTCTCAAGCTCCCGCTCTTCACAAATTTGCTTCTTAGAATTTCTTCACAATAATGTCGATCATATAAAAATCCTTTCAAAGTCATTTGTGAAAGCCAATGACTAATCAGCCTCCGGGGTTATTAAAATTTTAAATCCTTCAATTCAATTTCGTCCAATTCGATGCAGTAGGCCTTTTACCCTCAACACTTTGTATGTTAATTCGAAACCCGATTAGGGTATTGCTTAATTATCGTTAAAGTTCGTTGGCTCCCAAGGTATTTGTTAAATAAAAACAAAATGGATTCATTGGATCAACAAAACAACCATACCCTACAACAATTAAATTTAAATAAGAGGATTTGGAGTAAATCAAACACTCTAGCAATTCTTATAATGCGGGTAAATAGTATTTATAATTATAATCATTACCTAAAAAAAAGGACCGAATTAGAGACATACATGAGATATGACAGCGTGAAATGATACACTCTGCTCGCACAGAACGCAAGATCTTTGTAATCCTCTGAACTTTGAAGGTATGATCCGATCCTTTTCTAGAGTTCCCAATCTATTTTTCACTATTCCCAATATCATTTTTTATTCTAAATCTGGAATGTTTCATACAATTTCTTTTTCTTTTTCTTTTTCTTTTTTCTTTTTCATTTCAAATTTCACATATTTGACTGAATTTATGACATGTGGAGAGGAATCAAATATTTTTTAAATACAATTTTTGTATTTATAAGCTATCTACTTTTCTATTCATTAAAATGAACAATACCTGTCAAAGTTTATTGATAGACCAATAAAGAAGCATGACGAAAGATAAATCATAAAACAATAAATCTATACATAAAAATGATTATAATTAGCAACAATAAAATATACAAAAGTTTATGTGAGTCACCATATCAGTTTTATGCATAACTATATTGATAGCAGAATACCAAATTATCACTTATAGACTAAGTATCAAAACCAAAAGCTCCGAGGAAACTTAGATAATTATGATTGCCTATCATTATTATAAATCTCAATATAAGGAACCCACTAGGTGGAGGTTGAAGGAATGTCCTTGAGAGTAGCAGTCCTCTTAGTAAATTCGAAATTGTAGTTGCTTGAACGATGATGTTGATTTTTGCATTGATTCATCGAGTGTGCACTAGGAGCTCATCCATCTAAAGAAAAATCTCCATGCGCTCCTCCCACTGATCCAGAAGAACCTTTCCTATCAAGGTTTTCATTTGCGTATACTTTGTCTCTCTAGTTCGGGAGGTGCTTGCATCAGGGATCCATTTCCCTACCTCCCTCAACAACTCCCCCATTTGCTCCATCTCTTCCTCGTGTTGAACCCACTCCTCAGCGCGAGAGATTTCCTTTTTAATTTTTGGCAGGGTGAACCTGGCATAACAATGAGCAGTAGCTTCAGCTTCCTATTTAATGTCAACAATAAGATCACAAAAGATATTATGATGTACACTCTCCGTTTTTCAATGACCATGTGAAACAAGAAAGAGCGGAAACAAAGGTTCCTGTGTACTATCAATGTGAATGACCCCAATGATTTTGTGCTCTCAATCCACAAAGATAATGTGTAGATCCATCAAGGGGACCAAGTCCTTAGATCGATACTCTCGATGAACAAATTTGTAGAACTGTGTGGTGGATGAAGCTATAGAGGTTATAGACATATCTAGATAAGGAGATCAAGTCCGGGTGAATATAGATCGAGTTGATTGATCGGTCTGCATGGAGGATGAAACTATAGAGGTTATAGACATATCTAGAGAAGGAGATCAAGTCTGGATAGATCAAGTTGATTAATCGAGCCTCTCTATAGGTTGCGTTCGTTCCTTTGACAAAGATTAGATGATCATGATTAAAGGAGAAAGATGAATCGACGATGGGGAGAGAATTCACGAAGTGAATTAGGACGGGAGATAAGAGATCTGCAAAGTTAAAGTGTAGTTCCGCACTGATAGCAGACCAACTGATGAGATCAAAGTCACAAAAGATTGATGATGGAGAAAGAATTCACGAAGTGAATCTGAACGGGAGATAAGAGATCCCCAAAGTTAAAGTGTAGTTGTGCACTAATAGTAGATCGACGGATGAGATCAAAGCCGCAAGAGATCGACGATGGGGAAGGAATTCACGAAGTAAATCTGCACAGAATATACGATATTCACAAAGTTTCACACTCATAACAGATCAACGGATGACATCAAAGCGACAAGAGATCGACGAATCAGAGGAGTTGCAGAAGACGAATTATGGAATAACATTTCTGAAAAATTGGATGGCACATCCACAATCCGCAAATTGCGGAAGAGGTTTGGCGGAAGCAGTTTCGAGAAAAACCGAATTGTATACCCGCAATCCGTAATTGCGGAAAGGTAAATTGCAGAAAGGTATTTGTGGGAAGGTAAATGCAGAAAAGGTAATTGTGGAAGCCATTTTCGAGAAAAGTCGAAATGCATACCCGTAATCTGCAATCTACAATTGCGGAAGGAAGGAGTTTACGATTGCGGAAAGGTCATTGCGAAAAGATAATTGCAGAAGGGATTTTCGAGAAAAGTCAAAATACATATCCGCAATCCGCAACCCACAATTGCGAAAGAAGTTAGTTCCCACATATTGTGGAATGGTAGATTCAGAAAGCTGAATACGGAAAGCTTTGTTGCGAAGAGTTTATTACAGAAAGGACTTTTTCACTTTCAATATTTCCCTCTCGACGTTCTTTTGCACCTCATGATGCAAATGCTAGTTAATCTTATGATATAACTTAGTAAATGGTTTGATGAAAAAGTTATTTCCCACGGATTAATTAAGGATATAAATATTCTCTAAATAGAAGGGAAATCATGAATGTGGAGCCATGTTGAGTGTCTCCTTGATCATTCATAACTTGAATTAATTATATATGTACAGTACCACTGAAAAGTCATTACGTTTTGTTTAATAGCAAGTTGGGTATCCATAGATTCCATAGGACATGGTCCTTGTTGGCATCGGTGTCCATAAATTATTGATTTAATTGAAGTCACCGTCAAATGATAATAATATTGACCGAGTAAAACTATAATAATAATATTAACTTACCAAATATAAATTGTTAAACGGGTAGCACATGTTTATGCTCTAAAAAGACCGAGCTTCGTGGCAAAGAAACGATGGCAAGTTGAGTGCCGAAGTAATGCTTGTTTTTTTTAAACTTTCGTTGGTTTGACTCAGAATTTTATTTTTTGTTTGCACATAAATACTTGAATAAGAGACGGGGCAGTTCTCAATTGCGAAGAAGAATTAGAAGTGGCGTGGATCTTTAAGATGTTAGAGGTCCTATGCTCGTTGGCCTTATGCATTCCGTCAAGCAGGAAAATATCACTAATGCTTAAGCAACTCTCTCCTTTAGCTCGCGCCTTCTACTTGTTTCTGCGGAGGGTAGCAGCTGACTTCGCCACTACTTCTCCTTATAATTACAGTTTTCGTCTAGCAGTAATGTTGTAATCAAATTGTATCTTTATTTATAGAATGATTCAAGATTATAGACTTACTTATTGTTTAAGTAGATTAACAAGATTAACCCAAAGTATAACAAGTTTATACAGATGTTATACATTTTGTAAAGCAAAAACAATATATCATTAATGCTTAAACAACTCTCTGCTACCCTCGGCCCCTTCTACTTGTTTCTGCTGAGGGTAGCAGCTGACTTAGCAAGTACTTCTTCCACCTATAATTACAGTTTTCGTCTAGTGGTAATGCTGTAACAAAATGGTATATCTATTCAAGATTATATGAAATCCCGCCAAATACTGTAAAACTGTAATAGAATTAGCGAGTTGGGAGTGAAGTATTGGGGTTCCATGTATTGAATATATGTAATCAATTTTCAGTCACAGTTCTTAGATTGTAGGCACAACAACTCTTCATTGTGATTGGATTTTTTTGTATCATGGTTTTTAATTTAATGCTAAGAACTGTGCAAATCAGATCATGACCCTACAAAGTCCAAACCCATGCTTCTAATTATGTGGTTGAGAATTATATGTAAGGTGAGCAAATATTGTAATTAACCTGTCTGGGAAACAGGTTTCGGGCAATCCCCAGATCCAATTTTCATGTCATATATGAGTTCGACCAGAGGACACGAACGTTTTCATTATGTTGCACAGACTAATTGTAAGATTGTAGAATTCCTATAGTGAAAAATAGATCTGCTCTAAAGCAAATTGAAACAAAGGTATTTCATTTGTTGTTGAAAAGCTAAAAATAATTAAGTGCATGCAATAAGGACCTACAATTTAATTTAGTTCTGATGATGATGTATATAAGGAACTACAATTCAATTTAATTTAGAATTTAGATGTAATGGGGAATTATAATTTAATTTAGTTTTAATTATTCTTATAGGTATTTAGATATTATCTCAGATTTAAGACTTGTTTGAGCAGATCAACAAGATTAGCCTAAGTGTATAATACGGATTTATTTCATGGTCGTCTGTTTAAATGCATCTTGATTAAGATTTAAATAAGCTTTCCTTAAAGGGTATTTAAAGAAACTGGTAACAATCTGTATTTGTTTTTTCATATCAGTTTTTGTTTTTTTGTTTATTAAATAGTATTTGTTTTGTGCTTATATTAACTCAATCTGGTATGAATAATTTAGGTATAAAATTATATATTTTAAACTTTGTTTAATAATAAAAAAGCTTCACAAAACTAATTAGTTAATCATATTTTTTAACATTTATTAACCACTTTACTTATAGCTATATGCCAACAATCTTATTATTCAATAAATAATATCTATACTATTTTATATGCCTTCAATCTTTTTTTTTTAAGAAGAAAAAAGCCTTACCTTGTTATTCATTAGTGAATCAAAGAACACCACATATACATCCGGACTATTGGGGCACTATCATACATCTCAAAATATATGCTGAGTCATACATACAGCCAGAAACAACCTCACAAATTAGAATAAACTATGGAGAAAGGAGCAGATCCACCACCCAGAGGAGCCGAGAATTCCCCAAAAGAAGAGACAACCTAAAACATGACATCTCCAAATCAAGACCTGTCCAACAATCATACATATGGAGGAGACAAAATTTGTGCAGAGTGCTGAAACATCAAAAAAGAATTTGTGCAGAGTGCTGACATATCAAAAAAGCCCTAGAAAATCAGTGAAAAGGTGCATAAAAAGAGATAAGGAGCCTTGCTCCTGCACCATGCTCAAAAGAGCTGAAATGTATCACTCATGACAGAAATGCCATCATAAAACTCTGAGAAGGAGCCACACCCAGAAGCCAAAGCTAAGGCTTTTTTTTATAAGCTGTCTGCACGCTGATAGTGTTCTTGTGTTCTCAATATGTGTATTTGATAAACAAAATTGAAAAACAAAACATCAATCTTCTAGTATCCATAGACCAGTAACTCAAACAAAAAATATCCAGAGAAACTTGATAGTTTGCCCAATTATTATTCGATCTTATTATTCACTGAATAAACCGTCTTTCACTGAATCAACGGAATGATTCTGCTTTTCAATGGCTAATATTTTATTTCACGGAATGATTCTGCTTTACCCTTGCTAATATTTTATTTCATTTGATGACGGGTGTGGCCAACAGGCCAGTTGGTGCACATATGGTTATACTCTTGAAAATTGATTTCATTTTGATTTGTGTGCCTTTTAAGGGTAATATAGTACATTCAAAATGCTAAATTAAATTTGATTTATCTATTTAAGAAAATATTCGAGTCTTGACGATACAAAGTTTATTCATGTGTGGAGATTAATGCTTTGTTTTAGCTTCCGGTGTAATTGGAAAACGTACTTCCACAGCATGATAGTGAAATGAAATATATGATTATGAAATAGTGAAATGAAATATATGATTATGAAATTTTTATTGATAGAATTTTATGACGATGATTTCTAATATTTAGTTATATTATATTTTAATTTTTAAGAAAAAATGATAATATAAAAATTATTTAATTTGTTTTAAATGTTATTTTTATTTTTAAAAATTTAAAGAAGAGTATTTTTAGCTGATCATAGTTTTGAAGAGTTCAGAAGTTTGAGAGGTTAGTCTTGGAGCAAAGATTATGGAGGATTATGGAACTCAGATCTAATGTGGATGTAGGCAGAGCATTCTAGCCCCCAAGCTCATGAAGCCATGAAACTTGTTATAAGCTTGGCAATAGAATTGGTAAGATAGAAAGATAATTTTGATAGTGAAGATTATGGTTAATGATTTCTTTATATTATCTTAATTTTCTTTTAACCTCTAAATCTTCCTCAACCATCTTCTCCCTTTAAAGGTAGAAGTAATAATATATTTAATGTTATCTATATTTTACAAAGTTACACTTTTGTCAATTCCCCATTAATTTAACCAAATATTGGCATCTTCCAAGTCGTAGCATATTTAAGCCACCCTTCTTGAGGAAATAATGCATTACCAAGCTTCACAACCATATACGAGCGTTATAAATGTAATTGCTCAATTATAATGATATATAGTCTCCTTTTAAACACAATTATACATTTTCTTTAAATATAGATTTATAAGGCTTTGAAATTGACCATTCTTTTTATAATTTTTTTTTAAGTCAATTTTTTGAAAAACAAATTAAAAAAAATAAAAAATTTGATTCTTCTTTATGTTTCTTAATAAATTAAAAGGAATCTTTATTGTTGGAAACCTATCTTTCAGTGGCTGCATAACAGACTCACCCAATTAATTTAGTTTGTTTAGTTAAGAGTAACCGTGAAATAAATGTATACGTTTCTTGTATTCTCTTAGAGAAGAGTAGAAGAGTTGTAAGCTCTTGTAATCTTCATTTATTGAATTTATTGAATGTTTTCCTCTTGGAGGTTTTACCATAGTAAACTTTTGTGTTCATTTATGAATGTTTATTTATATCTTATGTGTTATTTTCTCTGTCAATCTCAGATCAACAAGTCGTATCAGATCCCGACGTGTCAGATTTGTATACAAAGCCATCCTGAACCGGATTGTGGAAGAGAAGGCTGGCGAGCAGCTTGCGTGTTGCTGACTTCTGAAGAGTTCAGCGGGGCCTGTGTGTCCAGATGGTCTAAGAGCCGTTGGTTGCTCTGTTTGGGAAGAAGAACCAAAATCAGCGTGGAGGTGAGCGCCTGTGCTGCTGAAGAAAAAAAAACCAGCGTGGAGATCATAAGTCTGTTTTCTGTGGAAACCGTGTTGATTTGTGTTGTTTCTGCACAAGGAAAGAAAGCCCGTGAAGGAGCCAAAGGGAGCCATTTCCCGTGAACGAGCCATTCAAGGCGGACTGCTGGCAAAAAGCTGTAATTGTTTTTTAATAATTTTTTTTACCTGTGCAATACTATTTATTGGAAGTTTGGAATAAAAAATTAAAGCCCTGAAGTTTATGGGAAGATTTTGGAAGTAAAAATAAAAACCGTGAAGTTTATTAGAAGTCTGAATAAAAAAAAATTCAAATAAATTTTGGGAGAATTTATGGTGTTTGGGAACATATATTTCCAACAAAAGTACCAGCAGTGATGTTTAAAAATTTATTGAGAAAATGGCAAAAACACAGAGTTTTAAATTTGAAATTGAAAAATTTAATGGGAGCAACAATTTTGAGTTGTGGAAGGTGAAGATGAGGGATATGCTTATACAACAAGGAGTGACTAAGGGTAGGGAAAACCAAGAAACCCTATGATATGTCCAATGAAGACTCGAACGAGATAGGGGAAAAAGCTCTGAGTGCTATTCAATTATGTTTGGCCGAAGATGTTTTATTTAACATTGTGTTTGAAACTACAACAACAGGTCTCTGGACAAAACTGGAAAGTTTGTATATGACTAAACCTTGACAAATAAAATCCTCCTGAAGCGGCAGTTATTTACCTTGCGTATGAAAGAAGGTACAAATATTTCTGATCACTTGAATGCATTCAATACTCTTGTTTGTCAATTGTTTAGTATGGAACATATTATTAGTTCTGAAGACAAGGTGATTTTAATGTTGTGCTCTCTCTCTGAGTCATGGGCACATTTTGTAACCTCTATCACTTTTAGTTCTTTTGAGTCTATTACCTTTGATAATGTTGTGGGAGCCTTAATTTTTGAGGAAACTCGAAAGAAATCTAGTCTTGAAAACTCGACATCAGAAGTAATGATAACCAGAGGAAGAACCGATGAAAGAGGACAACATTCAAGGGGTATCAAGATCAAAGTCGAACGGCAAAAAGACTAAATTGAAGTGTTGGTTTTGCATTAAAGCAGGACATCTTAAAAAAGATTGTTGGAAACGCAAGCAAGCTTCTAGGGAGGAGAAGTCTACACATGAGGCAAACATAGCAGAAAATGATTCAGGTATGATTGATGAGGCATTAACTACTTCTACTTTCTCAAAATATCATTATGGTTGGTTAGTTGATTCTGGAGCATCTCATCACATGTGTCTTCATAGAAGTTGGTTTCACACATACCAATCTGTAGATGACGAGATAGTTTATATGGGAAATAATGTTACATGTAAAGCTGTTGGGATAGGGAGTATCAGAATTAAAATGTATGATGGGATTGTTAGGACTCTAACAAATGTGATACATGTACCTGAACTAAGGAAGAACTTGACATCAATGGGAGTTCTTGATAATGCTGATTACAAATTTGTGGTTCAAGGTGGAATTATGAAGATATCGAAAGGTATCTTGGTTGTTATGAAGGAAAACAGAGTCGGGAACCTGTATAAACTTGAAGGGAGAATAGAAATCGATCACGCAACAGTAGCATCAGTTGGTGCAACAGACTTCACTCGTCTATGGCATCAGCGGTTAGGTCATATCAGTGAAAGAGGAATGAAGGTACTTGTTGATTGGAAGTTGCTTCCTAGTTTAAAATTTGTAGATTTGAAGTTTTGTGAGCATTGCGTTTATGGTAAACAAGCTAGACAAAAATTTAAATCTAGAAAACACACTAGTAAAGGTATCCTAGACTAAATTCATTCTAATCTATGGGGACCATCTCCTAAAATTTCTAATGGGGGATCATCATATTTCGTCAATTTTATAGATGATTACTCAAGGAAAGTTTGGATCTATTTGTTAAAGAGAAAAGCTGATGTTTTTATATATTTAAGGAGTTTAGAGCTTTGGTTGAAAAGAGCACTGACAGATTCATTAAATGTCTTAGAATAGATAATGGAACCGAGTTTACTTCTAAGGAATTTGATAATTATTGCATGAATGATGGGATCGAGAGGCATAAGACCATTGTTTACACTCCGCAGCAGAATGGCGTTGCTGAACGCATGAACATAACTCTTCTTGAAAGAGCAAGGAGTATGCTCAGTAATGCAAACTTGTAGCAGGAATTGTGGGGAAAGGCATTGCTTATAGCGTGTTACCTGGTTAATCGATCACCATCAACGACCATTGACTGCAAAATTCCGAAAGAGGTATGGGCAAGTCAACAATGTGATTATTCTAATCTTAGAGTATTTTGTTGTGAAGCATATGCTCTTATTCCCAAAAATCAGCTTTCCAAACTAGATCCTAAATCAAGAACATTAATCTTTGTTGGCTATGGTGATGGTGTTAAGGGATATAGATTGTGGAATCATACTATTCACAAAATCATCATAAACAGAGATGTAACATTTAATGAACTTTCTCTATCAAATTTAGATGTGAGTAATGATTTGAAACAAGCTAATGTACCACAGTTTCAGCAAGTTCAGTTTGATACTCAATCATCTACAAAGGGGAATCATAAGAATGTCCAGGAAGAGGATATTCATGAGGACACTCCTCAGGAAGAGGATGGGCATACGGAAATAGAGGAGATACCACAACAATCTCTACGGAGATCTATATGGGACAAAACTTTTTCAAAGAGGTATGATGATTTTGCCACATCTGTTACTTTCATTTCTACTAGAGGAGAACTTGACAATTATCAGGAATCATTGAAAGTGTCTGAAAGTGACAAATGGAAACTTGCAATGAAAGAAGAAATGGATTCTTTGGCAAAGAACAAGACATGGGATCTTGTGGAACTTTCAGAGAGTAGAAAAGTGGTTGGATGCAAATGGGTGTACAAATTGAAGAAAGGAGTTGATGACATTGTACCGAAGTACAAAGCGAGATTGGTTGCAAAAGGGTTTTCTCAAAAAGCAGGTATTGACTTTCATGAGATTTTTTCACAAGTTGTAAAACTTGTTTCTATCATAATTTTGTTAGCACTAGTTGCCTCATATGATTTGGAGTTAGAGCAACTAGATGTCAAAACAACTATCTTACATGGAGATTTAGATGAGGAAATTTTCATGGAACAAAAGAAGAGTTCGTTCAAAATCGCAACAAGAGGTTTGTTTGCAAGCTCAGAAACTCATTGTATGGCCTGAGGCAGTCTCCCACGAAATGGTACAAGAAATTTGATTCTTTCATGGCGAGTCAAAATTTTACCAGGCAACGTCTCAGTAAAAAGTACATTATATACATGGCAACATCTCAGTAAAACACCTATAGTAAACTATAGAACACTTGACTAGTAATATCATTGTAGTCAATTTAGTTTATTAAACTTATATGATCCCAATATCAAAAACATAAATGGACCAAAAAAGGAAAGCTATTCAACCAGCATTGATCTTATTGAAGCAATTCTAGCCCGATTTTATCCAGTTCTATAAACATAAGCGAAGGTGGGTGCCATTACCTCTGCCCCTACGACTAACAGATATGGGACTATTGGTTCCCATTTTAAATAAAATCCCACATTTTCTATGCTAACCCTTTGGTTACCGTGGCTTTTAGTCCCATTATGCAATTTAAATTCTAATATGTCATTGTTCCATAAAACTGTAGCTCACTCAGTAGATAGAAAATTATTAAAAACGAGGTTGTTATTTTCTTAGGAGGTTTTATTAAAATAAAAAACCTTTATTACAAGTGTTCAAACACTTCTAAAGAGAATTTCCATTGGATAAACACGAACAAATATTACAATTGCATATGCACTTTAAAAATGCAGCTTTCCCCATTCACTTGCGCAATGTCGCCCAAATTTTAGTGCAAACTATATGAAAAAACATGCAACACTGGAATTGCTCACCATAAAAGAGCATGTCTTGCAATATTGAATTAAATTTAACAAAGAAGTCACCAACTACCAACTATTAATTTAACAAAGAAGTCACCAACTACCAACTATTATATTGATAGGTGTTATAATATCAATAAAATATGGTAATTAAAAATACTAGTATATATATTTATCTTAATTTCATATCTATGAACCATGAGGGAAAAGGTTTATGGACTTCTATTGTGATCAATAAATATATATTTCCTCTATTGGTTGAAGATTAGTTTAGATCTAGGGACAAAAGTCAACTTAGGAACATTTTTATCACGTGGAAGGCTATGCTACATGTTTTTGATTTTGTAGGTGATTGAATGGAGTTGACACATTGGTAGTGACATAAGGATTATAATTTCCATGATCCTTGGATTGGTGGGTTTGGTCATCACACACTTCCCTTACAACTTGTGGACAATCTTTAAGATCCAGGCTTTATTTATTTGCATTAGGTCAATAACCCTATTAACTCCACTTTCCTATCTCAGGCTTGGCTTAATGTTGATTGATTGTGCATTATCAGATACGACTATAAATATGCTTTGACTAGATACATTGAGGCATTAAAAGCCTCTCATGTTAAGCTGAATGATAGAGTTGACACCCTTCATTGGTCAAAGAATCATGAAGCAGGTATATACACCCCTAGACTTGGTTATCTCGCTTTGAGATCTGAGCAAGGACCTTCCCCTCAAGCTTGGTGGCATCCTATCATATGGTGTTTAAATTGCATTATGAAGTCTGAGGATCTTTATTTGGCTTGCACTTTCTAGTAAGGTTTTAGTCTAGGATTTCCTTATGAAAAAGATTTGGGTTGGGCCTAAAAGATGTCCCTTTGCTTGAACAACAATGAATCTATTGATCATGTTTTTCTATCTTGCAACTACATTAGTCAAGTCCGAGACCATTTGTACTATATCAAAGGTATCTAGTTTCAGTAGATGGGGCGGAGAGATTTGGTGGAAGCTTTTGAGTTGTGGTTTCAATGTCCAATACATAAGAATTTCAAATCCCTATCGGTGATTGTTATGTGGGTTGTGTGGTACTCCAGGAACCTTGTTTTTCTTAAGGATAATTTTGTCACCCCTATTTCAAGGTGATTTCAAGTGCTTCTAAAGGAATTTCCATTTTCAATCTTTTCCTACAAGGTGTTCTTGCATTATATCTTAGAAGGGTTATTCCTAAACAAATTGATAAAGATATTCATTGGCTTTTCTTCTATGGTGCTACCCTCCATGAACCTAAACAACCTAGGGGTATGGGAATCCTTCATTTATTAGCCTCTCATTCATTATCTTTTGCTACAGGTTTGAGGCCCTCTTCGAGCAACAATGTAGAGTTACTTGGTTGAAAACTTTCTCCATCTCTGGTAGTGGAAAAAGGTGTTATTAGATTCAAGTGTTCGTGTTGGGGAACCTCTTAACCTTGAACTATTGAATAGAAAAGTAAAAATAATATAAGGGAAAAATATTACAAGAAAAGAGGTAGTGTCTAAAGAAATTGTTACAACACTTAAGAACAATGCATCATGATTAGAACATCACAATGCATAATTAGTATGAAAGACATCTCAAATCGCTATGTTGGACAACCCATAGGGGTGTCTTTTTATAGTATCCGAATCAAACCAACTTCCTGGAACCAAGGAGGATCTGGTCCACAATTAGGGGTCAATGGTCCTAACTGTTTTCGCTAAATACATAACATCCCAAATTTTAGTTAGATATTGTAGTCACATCACCCACTATCTTTTCAAACATTCACTCGTATGATCAACCCACTATTTAGTCGTTCCATCGACCTTCCTAGTTGGGCCTTGATTCGAGTACTGTGTTAGTCGTGTGTCATCTAATGATTCATTGTCTCCAAAAGATCTAAAGGTGTGATGAACCACCAATACCTTAGGTTCCAACACCCCACCATCAACACAATGATTTGGAGATACAAGAGGTGGAATTACATGCTCTGAACAACCCCCATAGTTGTAGCTTCCCAAATCCTAATCATAGCTCGAAGTTTCACAAAATTAGCTTCTAGTAAAGGATTCGTAAGGATATCAACAGCCTAGTCATTTATTCTGTAATAAAGAAGTGAGACAACATTCTCTTGTACCAACTGTCTTGAATAATGTACATGAAGTTCAACATGCTTCACTTTTCTATGAGCAGCAATATTATCAACAACTAGAATAACAACCTGATTATCATAGTAAATAACTATGGAGGACTAAATAAGAAATCCAAGTTCATTGAGTAATTGGTGAATCCAAAATGGATTTTTACTTGCATTGACACTATCACGATGCTAATATTTTATAGTCGAAAGGGATACTAGCTTCTGTTTCTTACACGACTAGACCAAAGGTCCATAACTCAGTCAAAACACATAGCCAGAAGTGGACTTTTTTGTTGTCAATGTCGCCACCCTAGTCAAAATCAGTGTACCCGACTAGTGGTTATGTGTTGTGGCAATACTTAATACCATACTGATAAGTTCCCTTAAGGTAGAAAACAATTCCTTTTGCAGCTTTCAAGTGGATTTCTTGAGGATCCCGCATGGACTAGAAAACCACACTAGCAATAAAGGAGAGATCCAACTGAAATCAAGATACCAACCAACTCAGTCGATAAAGAGTGGCATTATTTCATGGAGAGTCGTAGTCTTTTGACAACTTCACTCCCAACTGATAAGGTGTGGCACACAACTTAAAGTCATCAAGCTTGAATCGTTTTAATAGATCCAAGAGATATTTAGGTTGAGAAAGAAAAATACCATCACCCATTTGCAAAAGTTGAATGGAAAGAAAGAAATGCAAGAGACCAAGGCCAATCATTTCAAAGGTATCTGCAAGTTGTTTATTCAAACCCAAAATCAAATTGACAATATTTTTAGTTATGACTAAATCATCAAAATACAATGCCACAATCAAAGTATCACCATGAACATGTAGTACATAAATACCGTGATTAGATTCACAACATTTGAAGCCAATATTAACAAAGAAATGGCCAATCTTCTCATACCAAGAAGGAGGTACATGTTTTAAACCATCCAATGACTTCTTTAGTTGAAAAACAAGACCAAAATATATCACAAATCCAATAGGTTGCTTCATATATATTTCTTCAATCAAATATCCATGAATAAAAACACTTTTAACATATGTTTGATGAAGCTCCCATCCAAATGAGCAGCAAGGGAAAGTATTACTTAGACATAATTCATCTATGGAATAAGAGAAAAGATTTCAGTGTAGTCCATGCCTTTTTGGTGAGAAATTCCCTTGATGATCATGTGAGTCTTGTGATGTTCAAAAAAACCATTGGAGGTAAAATTGGTCTTATAGTCATATGGACACTTCACGACATTGTTTCTATAGAGTTGAGGGATAAGTTCCCACATCTAATTCTTCTTCAGGGAATCAATTTTAGTAGTCATAGTAGTTTCTCATTCTATTACTCCCTGAGCATCAACATACATATCGGGATCACAAGTGTCGAGAACACATGCCATTAGGAAACACTTCCACACTGTTTTTGGCTGCGAATATGCCGACACGAATTTCTAGCATCCAATCCAGCAACTTCAATTGTCTTAACAACCCACCGAGGTAAGCAAGTCATCAATGATTCATGTAGGCTATCATCAGTTGTGTGAGTTGAAGAAGTCAGGTTGCTGACTTTAATAGTCACAAAATACTAAATACGAGTTGACTTAGGAGTAGAATTCATTGATTTGGTCAGTAATCTAAAGATGGATACAGTCGATCCAGACTCTTCAAGGATGTCAAAGGGGCCATTTTTTCATAGATGAGAGGAGGAATTCAACAAATTATTACCTGAAATATTTTAATTAAAGATCAAACTTCTTCTTAAGATGATATGATATTTTACATTATCAAATAGTTTATAGGATTTCGACTCTTTAGAGTATCCCATCATGATGCAAGCATGGGTCTTTGCATCAAATTTCTTTCTGCAATCATCACTGATATGCACCCAAGCAACACATTCAAAGGTTCTGAGGTGTTTGATATATGTCTTCTTGTCATTCCAATTTTCAAATGAAGCCGTGTCAATGACAAATCAAGTTGGTACAAGGTTCAAGAGATCATTTGAGCAATTAACAAATTTTTCCTAAAACTTTGTTAGGGGATCCTTGGTTTTCATTAGACACTTAGCCATTTCTACCAAAGTTCGATTCTTCCTCTCCATGACGTCATTCTGATGAGGAATGAGAGGGATATATCTCTTCTAAGAAATACAATTTTTCAAGAGATGTTCTTCAAACTATTGGATAACATATTCACCACCATTTCCTGATATCAAACATTTAATGGGTCATCCACACCGATTCTCAGTAAGTTCTCTAAATTCCTTGATTTTTTTAAAGACCCCACTCTTATTATTCAATAAATATAGCCATGTGAATCTAGATAAATCATCAATAAAGGTCAAAATATACTTCACACATATGGATGAAGGTTTTTTCATGTATCAGATATCATTGTGAACAAGATCCGGTCGTTTTGTGCACACCATTCTTTCCCTAAATCAAAGGGTGCTTGATGATGCTTTCCAAGCATACATCCTTTACAAACTCCATCAAGTGGAACATTCTTTGGAAGACCAGTAACTATGTTGTGAGTCACCATCATCTTCAAACTTCAAAAGTTAAAATGGCCAATTCGTTCATGTTAAGTTTTACTTCTATTGTCGATCTAAGCGATGAGTGTAGCCAATCTAGTCATATGGGAAACATTGATGAGAAGTGTTACAGATAAAAACTTCCTATGGATTTGGGTAGACCACAACAAACTGAATGACACCAGAAATCAATCCATTCCAACATGCAAGTGGTGAATTCCAACAAAACCCTGTGATTAGCATCTCTTTTAGCTTCCTTTTTAGCGTCCACTATCTCTTTTAGTGTATTTTTCATCATTTTTTGGACAAATTGGACACTTTTCCATGGGATGGCACTTTTAATGGCGTTATTTACATCCCTTTTTAAAATTTGGTGCTATTTTGGACGCTAATTAGCATCCCAATTAACGTCCCATAGCGTCCCAATTAGCATCCTAATTAGCATCCCTTTTTAAAAGTTGGCGCTACTTTGGACGCTAATTAACATCACAATTAATGTCCCAATTAGCATCCCAATTATCACCACAATTATCATCCCAATTAGCATCCAAATTAACGTCACAATTAGAGTCCAAAAAAACATCCCATATAACGCCAAGAATAGCCTCCAAAAAAACATCCTGAATAGCATAACACCATATATTAATCTAGGGTTAGCGACAAGAATTGTGCCATGAATTTCGGTAGGAAAACATACAACATAGTGCCAAGTATAGATCCAGGAATTGTTCCTAGAAAAAAACCAACATAGCTCCAGGTATATATCCAGGTATAATTCCTAGAATAATGTCAGAAATTTTGAAAGGAGCCACACTAGGAATTGCATTAGGTTTAGAGATAGGAATTGTGTTCGGAAAACACCCGACATAACAACATATATATCAATGCCAATGTCAATGATCATGATTCATGTGATAGTACTTTTGTATTGATTGGGGATAGGAATAGACCCATTGCTTAGGCACATGGGTTCAAAACCATGTTCGAAGACAAGGGGATATGAACTCCCAATGGAGCCTTGAAGATGTGATTCCTCATGTATGTTGTTGTTGTTGTTAGATTAGTAGGCTTTTGAACTCGTGGAATCAACCTATTTCCAATTCCAAATCTAAGGTTAGTTGAGAACCAATTTCCACATGTCATTATTAACTGGAGTTCATAACATCTTTCCAAACTTGTTCTTTGGCTGCCTCCTCATAAGTGAAGGATTCTAAGTCAATGACATGGCTTATCTAAGATATCAAACCATAGCAACCTTGAAGTCTCACAATAGGATTCTTAAAGAGATTATTATGATGATGATGATGATGTCAATGACAATGACGACGATGATGACATGAATGATGATTATGACAATGATGATGACTATTGTGATAATCATGATGGCAATGACAATGATGTCAATGATGATGATCATCATCATTTCCATCATCACTGTCATTGTCATCTAGTTCATCATTATCATCATCTAAATAACATGGGACATGGTTACCATTTAAAGCATGCATAACAAGTGGGATATGGTTACAATTTTAAGCGTGCATAACTTATAACTATGATTGAGCACATTTTAATCTTGGAGCTTGTAGTGAAACTGGGTTTATTTAACTCTACCAACACTTTATTATAAGGATCATCATCATTCATATCATTCTCATTGTTATCGTAAGTATCATTGTCATCATTACTATCATCATCCTCATCCTCATCCTCCTCATCATTATCATATAATGTCATCATTATCATATAATATTATCATTGTCAACTTCATTGTCATTGCCATCGTCTTCATCATCATTATCTATATCATCATTCATCTCATCATGATTGTCATCATCTTGATCATTGGCATTAAAGCAAACATGGCGAACACGAATTTGAAGAAAACATGGCATTGAGATGGACAGAGAGGCGAACGTAACTTGAAGAAAGCGTATGGACAGTGACGTGTCATGCTCCCTAACCTTTTGGAGAACGTGGCATTGAGATGGATAGTGATGTGTTAAGATCATATTGCTACACAATCCAAGCTCCCATACAAGAAAAACCATTATTCGTGAGTGCGATAGGGACCAAGACTTGAAGTTAAGGTCATGTGTGAATATGTTGAGAGCTAAGTGCTAGTTTTGTTAGTTTGAAAATACAAATATATAATTTCTTTTTCGTATTAATAAAAAGTTGCTATTTGAATAGTAAAAAATACAAAATATAAACTATTTTAATTAATATAGTAGAACCAAAGCTTAAAATTGGATTTATGACCTAAACCTATAATGTTTTACTACCACATAAGAGGTAAAAGGTGATGCTAAGAAAATGTTTTTATTCGGAAGGTTAATTAAGGTGCTTGTTATAAGCAATAACACATACTATTATGTGTGTAGTTGGATTCAATGTCAATTTGTATGCTTATAATGTTGGAAAATGTGTAACATATACTAAACATCTTAGTAATTTGATAAGTATTTTGGCCTTAGAATTGTATTTAAATTGGCCTTGAAATCTCCAATTGGATGAAATCCTTCCTTGGTAACTACTAGCCATACAAAGGAAAAATGATTAGTTCAATATATTTCCAATGTACCTGAGGGGATTACTCCCAACATGGAAATCCCACATGGAGCACTCTACATTACAATGATGTAGACTGCAATGAATATAAATAACACTACAATATATAGGCTTTAATAAATTCTAATAAATTGATATGATCCAAAATCATTATTAGGGTATATGTATTTCCAAGCACTCTAAAACTATCTATACTATCTGGATACTTTCTCCTTTTATCCTTTTGCATTTAGGTAGTCATATTGTGTTATTATGACATATTTCAAGGGATAGGTGGGAAACGATGGAAACAATGTTGATGATGGTCAAAATGACAATGACATTGATGACGAGGATGATGATGATGATGATGAGGATGAGGATGATGATGAAGATGATGATGATGACGAAGATGGTGATGCCAACGACGACGACGACGACGATAATGATGATGATGATGATTATGAAGATGATGAGGATGACGATGACGATGAGGATGATGATGATGATGATGATGATGATGATGATGAGGACGAGGATGAGGATGAGGATGAGGATTATGGTGATGACGAGGATGAGGATGATGATGAATATGGTGATGCGAAGTATGAGTATGATGATGAAGATGGTGATGTTGATGAGGAAGAGGGTAATGAGGATGATGATGAGGATCACGACGAAGATGTTGTTGAGTATGAAGATGATGAATATGACGATGACGTTGAGGATGATGAGGATGATGGTGAGGAGGAGGAGGTTGATGATGATGAAGATGAAGATGATGACGATGATGATGATGAGGAAGAGGGTGATGAAACTGATGATGAGGATCACGATAAAGATGTTGATGATTATGAAGATGATGAATATGATGTTGATGATGAGGATGATGATGCTGATGATGATGAAGATGAGGATGATGATGATGAAGATGATGATGATGATGGTGGTGGTGGTGGTGATTATGATGATTAGTGTGAAAGGTCTACATCTCAAATATGAGTTCAAAAATCCAATGTGAGGTAATAATGTCAAATCCCGATTCTTTGGAAAAATCCATTATTGTAGCTATAATAATATAGACTATTAACTCAACACCCTAATACACTATGATTATTAACTACCACATTGGATGATATCATTATCATGAATTTTGCACCTATCAAATTTTTAATTTGAGATGTTTAACCTCTTTTTAGTCTCCATGTTGAGTTGTGGCATCCTTCTTGCATATTAAAAAAATATAATTTAATCAATATGACCTCAAGATACAAAAATATAGTCATGGATAACTCATAGTTGATGAATGGATAACAAACAGTTCAAGGTAGATAACTAGAAGAATGTGAGATAAAAAAAAGAATATAAAAAATAACCGCAAGTTGATAAATGGATAACAGTAAGAATGTCGGTAATAACATGTATCTAGGCATAGATAACTCAAAGTTGAACCCATTTACCTAGAAAAATACAAGGAATCAAAAAATAATTCAAACTCTCTATCTAAATGATCCAACCACAAACTATATGAGTGCACTAATAATAAATATATTAAAAAAATTAAGAAAATTTTAATAACAATATTTTATTTTTAAAATAAAGCTTTAACTAAATATGAATTTAGTTTGGATATATATATCCTATTTGGTTAGGATTTCAACCTATAACCTATAAAATCTCTCATAGATTTGAATTTATAATATCTAAAACTTCATATGATTTTTCCCTCTAGCTTCTTAAAAAGTGTATGTTTTTATTATTAAACGCCACTTACCTGATATATTAAATTACAATAAAATGAATTTAAATGATTTGAAATTTGAGAAATGAAAGCTGTAACTTTGCCACGTCAAGGTGCATATTAATTGGTACCCATTTGTGACAGTGAAGCAAAACTCGATGAGGTGCATATTAGTCGGTATGCATTTATGCTAGTGAAACAAATCATGACGTCATTCCTTCATGAATCCAAATATGGGATGGAGTAAGGTAGCGTAGAACTGAAACACTACCGAATTGAAAATTGATAAGTGGAAATGGCCTTGGAAGCAAAGAGTTCAGGCAATAGCTTTAAACACTACAATTTTAAACACATTTTACTAGGACACAAGCGGGCAATATCAAGCGTCAAATTTTCTGCGAATGGGAAATCACTGAGGAGTGCCTCTGTTGACAAAACCAAGAGAATATGGTCTGCAGGAAATGGAAGTGTGAAGAAGGAGCTACAAGGTCACACAGACGACGTCTCCAACATGGCATGGTTGTCTGATTCCCACTACATTTGCCCAGCCTCTGACGATAAAACCTTGTGCATATGGGATGTCCACACAGGTGATTGCATCAAAACATTGAAGGGCCACACTAATTATGTGTTCTGTGTTAATTTCAATCCGTAGTCGGATCTTATAGTTTCTGGCTCCTTTGACGAAACTGACGAAACTGTGAGGATTTGGGATGTGAGGACGGGGAAATGATTGAAGGTTTTTCGTACTCATTCAACCCCTGTGACGACCATTCACTTCAACCGGGATGGGTCTTTGATAGTTTCCATCAGTTGTGATGGGCTCTGCAGGATTTGGGATTCTTCCACCAACCATTTCTTGAAGACGCTTATGGATGATGAAAACCCCTGCTTCCTTTGTCAAATTTTCACCAAACGACAAGTTTATTCTGGTCAGAACACTTGACAATACATTGGTATGTTTAAACCCTAAACCCTTAACCATGGGGAAAAATTAAGGTTTGCATGAAGAACGCGTGAGTTTTATTTGAAAGTTTGTAGTTTTCGATTAATTGGTGGCAGGATAGATCATCCAACTCTATTATTGTTTTCTTCATTGTGGATAAGTTTGTGATGTTTTAGGGAAGAAAATTAACTTACTACACAGCTGGGCATATTCTTCATTGTTAGGGCAGGCATCACCATGTATTGAGCAAGGGCGTGTTATTTGCTGAGTTTGTGGACTTGTTAGCAGTCGTATTCCAATATTGGTTGGTGATTCTTAGTGGGGTGTTTATCCCAAATCGGCTAGCATCTGAATTAGATGTAGTTAAATGAAAGTTGGTCTTGTGAAGGGCACGTCAGATTAATTAATGGAGCAGCCACATCACTTCTAACTGTTGTGTGGCCTCTATTTGAATTCGTGGACATCTAGAGGAGCATCGTTCCCTTATCAAAAAGAAAACACCAACTATGAGCAACGATCTATCATTCGTGGCTGAGATCCAACCATCCACTGCTGTGAATTACCTTGCATGACTGATATTCAAAGAAAAAAACAGAGTTCATGGTATTTGAAAGTCATATCTACTTGAAGACACAAGGAAGACACTAGGCTACACAACTTTGGATACACAAAGGAAGACATGACATTTAGTTGGATAACAACACTTGGCTTCACAGCTTTGGCTCCTCATTTAGAGCCTCATACAAGACTCTAATCGATCCTCATAGAGGACTCTATTTGATATCAGGGGTATTGGACATGAGACCTACTAGCTAAAATTATACCAAATACCGTAATTTCATAAGGGTGAATCTGTGTAAACGCAAGCCCCCCAGGGTAGTTCCGTTCTGTACCAATCCTTATAGCAGGCAGGGACATCGTATTTGGATTCCCATTCTTCTTCATTGGGGGAATTATCTATCGAACTAGCAGTGATACATTTATTTGGAGACCTGATCTATCTTGAGGAGTTTGTGTCGTCCATTTTAGGAGATGCATGCATCACATAAAGGCATGATCTAGTCATGGGAGCCTCTACTCTCATTGTGGGGCATGATTTCACTTCTTGCCATTACCACATACATTCCAATGGATTGCTACAACTATTACAACAATCATTCAAACCTTATCATCACTACTCAAGAGATTCAAATATAGAGGGTGTGATCTACTGTTATACTCTGTTTCCACGTGGATTGGAGCTTGGACTACTGCTGGGTTGAACTCCACAATTCAAGGACTGACGTATATATTGCATGAAAACTTGGAGGACATGTTATTGCAGTTGTTCCAACCATCTACATCACACTATCATCATTGTTTAAAGCCATCTACAGTTCACCCTCAACATTGTTTAAGGTCAGAGTTATTCCACTTACGATACATGATAAAACTACTTTTCTCAAGGGTCAAACTGTTAATTTTCCAGAACTAAAATATGATTTTCTTGTTTCCTTTGCACATGTATATCTAATTCTATTCTCAACCAACAAGTTGAAATAACGACATCTTTCCAAGTACTTTATTTTAAGTTGCAACTCACCATAGTACTTTGGAATATAACTATATGCTCTTAGACTATTGCATACTAGTATTAACCTTTAGCCACTGCAAATCCCTCTCCAATGATCCTGGAATGATATTCTATTCAAATCCAAGATCAATGTAATTGTCAATTCCAACATATATATCTTCTTTAAATAGATTCTTTACCCTCGTTTGGACCACAAGATGTTGATAGAAAGAAGCTATAAGCTCTGAGTTATTGCAATAATATTCCAGACCAAAGTTGAAGGATGGAACTCTCACTACATACAGAAAGATCAACAATCAATTATAATAATGCATTTTTAAATCAATGGCGTCCATATTTACAAGTAAATAAAAAAATTACCGTTTTGATACAAAACTAAATCTACTAGTACTCCTACTAAAAGTGCCTAGAAAATAACATAAATTTACAAAAAATAAATAAATTTAAACAAAGAAAACAACAAATTTTCCAAATATTAGTCTGATGTGTGATAGTCTATTGATTGATAGCCAATTTTATCAAGTAGCTACTATTTACTTTGTTGGCCAATCGGTCCGATGGTTATTTTTCATTTCAATTTTTTTTCCATTAGAGGGGGAAAGTGAATCTTGGATTCACAAATTGCTATGTTTAGATGTTGCAAATTATATTTCGAACATTGATGGCAAGTGTGAATATAAGTTTCTATATTTTAATATTAGAAGCTATTACATATAGCATACATGCCATGGTAGTACAGTGCAGATTGGATTTGATATTGTACTTATTTGTTTTCCTCGTGTAGACTTCCACACCCAAGTGAATGCCAACTTTACTATGTCAACCATGACACTCTTTTTTCTTATCACAAATCCAGTGAAATATTTTTGCAGGTGAGAGTTATGATAGTTTTTTTTAAGAGCATTAGTCAAAATTTTACATGTCATTTTAGAGGCATTTGATTACATGCAATTAACATGTCTTCCTGGATTGTTGCAGCGGATGATGGCACTTTATGGAGCTTCCCACTATAAAAATTATCCAAATGATTTGCAGTTAATGTCAGATGCTCCTGCACATCACCTTTTTGTGCTTCTTGGTAAGTGTTAGTCATTACTGCTCTTATCTATTGTAATAATTTCTTGGTTAAGATCTCATTATGCTTTATTGGCAGGCCCTGTGGATGAGATATAAAATCATCTACCATACACACTGTGTGTTATTCAGGTTCTGAAGATCTATCCAAATTTGAATTGATTCTGAATATGACTCTTTTTGTTTATATGAGATTCGAGTAGCTATTTGAAAATTAATGAATAACAGATGAACAAAACTTCAAAATTTCAGTATTAAATTCAGCATGTACTTTTTTTTCCATGAAAAAAAACATTATATTTGTTACTTCAAGATGAAATTAAAATAAACATCACTGAGGCTCATAGCTCTTTTGCAAGATTTGAAATTGTTAACCAGCCTAAACTGAAGCTACATAATGCAATATTCCACAAACCTATCCATATAATAGCAAAAATGTCCACAAACTATCATGGATCATTTTACTAAGAGACAACACAGACCCTTAACATCACTTGATTTAGCCCAGCTCACTGACTATAAATTTTAAAATGGATAGAGATACTTTTGGATAGGCCTTGCCACCCGTGAATTCTCAATATACCAGAGTACCTTCTAACCAGTTGAGATTGTTAAGTGTTTATAGTTGTATGTAGACTAATGATATCCAACTACAATAGCCGGATTCAAGGAAAAATATTTTCCCATTGGCCAATTTTCAATTTTCACGCAAAAAAGGCATATTTTATAAAAGAATACAAAAATGCTAACATCTTTCCCCTCACAGTCTATGTTCTATATTAATTATAACACATTAACAAGTTATATTATGCACTCATGGCATATTATCATACATTTGTGTGGATGTCACTGAAGCATTTACAGAACAAGCTCTTTCCATTTCAGAAGAATTTTTTTCAAATTGATAAATTCTGGTTTATAGGTTTACAAGGGGTTATCTAAAGATGCAAATGATCGTGAACTGACTGTCCAACACTGGCTTGAGGCTATAAGTCCTTATCAATTCCCAAGTTTAACAATCCGCATGACAGACATAGTATTATACTAAAGTAGACTAAGAGGGTAAAAATATTATGTACTATGGGTATAATGTTCTCTTCTCTACTTTTGTAGCAAAAGTATAGATTATATCATAAATGTATACAACAATACATTTTGTGATGTAAATTTTTGGATGATGTTGTGATAAACACTCATACCTGTTGTGTGATTTCAATTAAATTGTTGTTGTGATTTCAATTAAATAGCCTTCAAATTTGTTGTAAGACTGTGGAAGAGACAATAAAGGAAACGACAATGATGAAGCTGGATTTATTTGGAGTAAACTTACCTTTTGATCATAGTAAGGACAACTCCACGGTCACTTATGTGCAATATTGAAAATTTTGCATCTGTGGTTTCTGATAGTTTGATAGTTGAGTATATTCACATGGTGAAAGAGATCAAATGCACCATCAATGTAGACAATGTGTGCATTTGGTCTAGGGCCCTTTCCATTTGAAACCTTCACAATGAGTCTTGATGTAGGAAAAAAATGAGAAATTTAGTTCCACTAGAAGCAACCCCACTCTGAGCTTTGTGACTCTGCCCATAGATAAATTTCCACTATAAAGAAGCATGAGTATGAATGTCACTAGTGAGTCTGTTTCCAACACCAAGTAGCATTTGACCAACAATATCAGTGCTTGATACACCCTTAGTTCATTTTATTTGTTTGTAACATCCAGCCTTTTTGGCAAAGGCATAAGCATCACATCACTAAACAATTGTCTTTTTTGATGCACAAATGAAGTGTTCTTATGTGCTTATTTTTTCCAAATGAGAAGGCATACTTCATCTTTCAACAACAATATCAATTTTATTGATTTGTAGTGCACTGATTTATTTCTTGTTGGATGTTAAGAAACAGTTCCCATGAGGAATGCATGTTAATAGTGCAAAAAATAATAGCATATATTACTGTTGACATGATTACAGTAAGAAGTGTGCTGTATATTATGACAGCTTTTTCTTTTATTATGCTTGTAAGTGCAAATCATGTTCAGTTATTTTGGCACTTGTTTCGAGTGCATTTTCTAAAATTTTAGGAAAGAATTCAGAGGTCAAGTACCATAAGGGAAATTTTTGTGATCCTTATAGGTCAGATCTATATTGGTCAATAAGCATGGTTCGGATGAATATCCTCCTGTAGATTACAGTGTTGAGACTTGAGAGGCGGTAATAGACAGTCTAGACTCCAAATAAGTACTGGTTGTGGAATATTTTGTGTCTCTAAAATTAATCATAATGGTCCAGAGTTGTATTCTAGATTTTTTGCTCTGATTAGATTTTCTAGCATGTCAAGAGAGTCTAAAATCAAGATGAGCCATTGAGATCAGTGATGTTTGGGTGTCAAAATCTAGAGACACACATTTATGTCTCATCCAATCTAAATTTGAACCTTCATATGCCTTGTAACCATGTCGAGAAATATGAGGGTTTCCATCGGTTGAAGATTGTGAGTTAGACGATCTAGGTAGGGTGTAAATGAGTAAATGATATTTTCCTTAGTCCAACCTGCTTAGGGTGGGCCATCGAATAAATTATCTTCTATATAGATGCTCTAAGCATCAGAAATACTTTCTCTAACAGAATAGTTGTGTTTCATGGTTTACTAAATTGGGTAGTAAAATATATCTGAAAAATTATCCTGGGATATCTTCTTAAACAGAGTGTGCAGATGTGACAATGTTGGTGACTATGAGTCCCCACCTTCTTAGAAAGAAAGGCCAACAATATTGGAAGTGAACTAAATGCAAATAAACCTAGATCATCTAACACATGGCTATAGTGAAAGTGGCTAGCGCTTGAAAAGAATATTGGGGAACCTCAAACCCTCACAACGGTAGTAGAAATCCTAAGGATAAGGGGTTTTCTTCTAAATATACTTTTCATTTATAAGTGTCTGAAAGAAAAAAAATTTGGAAGAAGCTCACATATTTTCTTTGACCAGTTTGTATTTTAATATGGCGTGGATTCATGTTATGGTTCCCTATTGTTTCCTGCTAGAAATATTGAATTTAAGTATGTTGATTTTGTTGTGTCTAGAAGGATCCACTTGCATTCCAGAGAGAGAATATCAGAAGGGATTATCTTTCTCAACCAATCACCATTGATTAGATCCTTACCTAAAGTAGCTTGCAAAGAAACGACCAATAAGACATACTGAAAAAGAATCCATGAAGCTTTCAATCATAAGGAGATTGATTGGAATCTGTGACAATAAACCGTGGTAGAAAATACAATATTCATAAAAGTTTGCAAAGAAAAATATGAAGAAATTGAAGTTGGTTGACACTTATGGGTTTTCATAGTGACAAACAGTAGAATATTCACAATTTTAGAAACAAATAAAAAGTTGATTGACAAGGGTGAGAATTGAATGTGGAATACAAAAACAAAGTCATAATGAAATGCACAATGAAAATGGTTGAAGACCATTCCAAACTAAAAGAATGTGGAGTGCATGCTAAATGAACAGTGTAGGAGATTTTCATTTGGCATTTCACCTCATGTCTTTTTATTTGTGTTAATGAAGGGAACCCAGACTGATAGTCTACAGATTTGAAGCAAACATTTTCTCTGATATGATTGAAGATCAGCCTTGAATGATATGAGAAATTCATCCCGTGCTTTGCAAGGATCTTCACTGCCACACAGATTTGGTCAAGAAAATCTCATACCTCCACACACTTTGCATATGGAATTCTGGGAGATGGAGTGGAAGAATTTATAGTGCTAGATCAGGAAAGATGATATTTGACAGTTGTTTGCAACTAAGTCACAGAAACCTACTTGTTGATGCATTGCTTATTTTCTCATATTTTTGTAATTTTGTGATGTATTTTATTTTATTCTTGTAATTTTCAGTTTAGCTTAGAGATGTCTTGGGAACTTCCTTCATTGTACATGTCACGTAATGTATTAGAATTCATATTGCCATCCATTGGGTTACCTATGGATATTAATGGAGTGAACATGATTTTACTCTTGATTCTTCTTTTTAGTTATAAAACATTGAAAACAAAGCTTTTTACAAAAGGAAAAATTCAACAGATAGAGCACCACCACAAGGGGAAACCGTAGATAAAATAGTAAACCCCTATATGAAAACTAAAACTCCTGCCATCAGAGAAGTCATAATCAAGTGGCCAACCTATTGCAAAACTTTCTTTTATAGAGCAATATTAAGGTTAGCCTCAAACACTAACACTAGTAGACCAAAAAATTCTCCCTTTAGAAAACCACAAGGTGTCATGCAAGGGAGCAACATGACCCTAAAAGCGAAAATCCGTTGCTAATACTAAGTTAATTAGCTTTATAAGTAATGTGGTTAAGTTCTCAAATGGAAAAGGATGGGTGAGTGGAATCCACATGAGTCTCTTAGCAATGGCTTCCATACTTGCTGTGTTGATCATGATCATGCATGTAGGGAATGGCATGATATGTTGCAGGTGACTGTAGGCAAGGATGTAAAATCATATAGTAGAGATTATACATTTGCATGGCTTGTACTCTCAAAGGACAGGACAAGACACAAGCTTTGATACACTACATCAAAACATTTGGATCGACAGGAAGGTTAGTCAATTATTTAGTTTAAATGGTTTTAAATTTGAGCATCTTTTGCACTGGCTTACAAATACAGTCAAGCTGAGAATAATATTATACTACAACTATAGTGAATCTGATTAGAAGTTTATTTATTTTTCTACATGATTTATGTTAGTTTGCAATAAAAAATCTCTTTTTATATAAAAATAAAAAATTTCAAAAAAGTTTGCTTTGTAGGCCAATTATACTTTTTGAAATATGCCCTTCAACATGTAACCATGGATTTGGTTCACTCCTCAAATATTTAGATATTATGAATAAAATCAAATACAGGGCCTTTGAGCTAGAGCTAAAACTTTACCCTAGGAATAGTTTGCCACCGTCTTCTAATCAAAGGCTATTTTTGAAGTACTTCAACAAATTATGTTGATTGGTAGTTAAGGGAAAGGAACAGAGGGTAAGAGAATCTAATTTTTGGATTTAGAAGAAACAGCCTCTCACTTCAGAATTCATGTTCCTAAGTGTTATACAGCTGATTGGCACCTCTCCGTCCGAGTGTTGACATCCCTCAGGTCGGCACACAAAAGGACACTTATGGATTGAGGTTTGCCCAGTTTCATTATACCTTGGTTGATTTTGAAATACATTACCTATATGACCAGCTAGTTACTTTGCTATTTTGAGATTTTGAGGGCATGCGCGACTATCCCTATTGGCATGTCGCGCATATGCGCGAGTGTTATGTTCAGCAGGTCACG